>PGSH02013854.1:0-45156 GCA_002915635.3 Ambystoma mexicanum
AAGTGCCATTTTGCTCCCACTTCAGGGGAGCTGAACTTGTTCAGTAACTTATTGGTTGTGTATTGTGGTGTATTAGTGTATGATATTAAGCTGCGTTTGCTAGTGTAATGTTTTCTAATTGACTGTGTAAATAAATGTGTATTCTTTTACCAAGAAACCTTGAGTTGAACCACTGTATTTGTTGGTCCCTTTGTGTAACTTGTTCTACTGCTCACTTCAACTCTTGAGATAAGTCTGGCTGCTCAGCCAATGCTACCACATAACTGTGTAGTACAGGCTTGTACCAAAGGTGAAATGGTACTGACACTTGTAGTCTTAATTGCATGTAGTGTTCCCAAAGGGTACTGCATGTGATTCTGCCTAACACTCTGAAATTGCGAAAGGGTGCTGCAGTTTAGTTTGTGCTCTTTAAAAATTACAGACAACACCCCTGCACAGTCTCTGCGACCCAAGAGTCCACGGTAAGCTCCTCCCAAGCGCTTAGGTGCATCGCTAGCCTACCAACTATTGCGGGAATTGCATTGCTTGCTGCTGCGCTGTGTGCATACGACTGTACTCTCACCTGCTGCTGCAGTGCCAACCCCGACCCCTGCCTCTTCCACGGGAGGGGAAGGAAGGATTCAGCCTTCTGTCTTCCTGCTGTCACCAGTTGTTTCCTCTATAGGGCCTCTGGCCTCCTCAGTGGCTGGCAGAGACGCCTCTGCTTCTGCCGCCCTGGCGGATACACAGGGCACAAACACTCTTTTTAACGATGTCTGACCTTTGTCCAGAGCAGCAAAGGTGTTAACAAATCTGGACATGTCTTTGACAAAAGCTTCTCCAAACAAAAGCCCTTTAGCTGCTGCAGTGGCCTCAGAGGATGCCAACTCCCCGAGTTTCAGGTCGATCTTTACTACAATCGATCTTCTGCACTCCGCTGCTATTGTACAGTTGGTATCACTTATTAAACAAACTGCTCTTTGTGCCCAATTAGCCAGAATATGCACATCCATAGGCAGGGCCTCTTTGGTCTCTTCCACCATTTTAATGATCTTGGCCAATGGACCTATGGAATCGGGGAGCGTGTCCTGGCATGCTATCCATGAGCGGTCAATGCCCTTTTCAGGTCCTTGGTGTGCTTCACCATGAATGAGTCCACCTCCAGAGTGTCCGCTACTTTATCCGGCAGAGAAGGTCTGGGATATTGTGCCTTCAATTAGCCTCTCACCTCCTTATTTAGACGCGTGCGCAGTCACTTGCTCAAGTACCTTTTGGCCTTAAGTGGGGGCTTCCCCTCCGAGGATCTCGGGTGGAGTAGCAGGTCTGGATGAAAGGGGTCGACCAGGGAACTATCTCTGCATTTCTAAACGCTCTTATTGTGCCTTTTGCACGGTTCTCCTTCCTGAGGAGTGGCCAAGCTCACAGAAAGGTGAGAACTCTCAGTGCTGCTGGAATCCCATTCGGTGCCCTCTTGGTCTTCCTGTGGGCTAAGGGGTATTTCACCTTGTCCCTTCCATCACGCCTTTCCCTTAGCATGCCTCTCTTTTGTGTGTCCTTTGCGTGATTCGGACAGTGGTTCGCCACTGGCCTTATGTTCCTCCTGCCATTGTCTCTTGCAGGCTTTGGGCCTCACAGCTGTCGGCCCTTGCGAGAAGGCGACCCAGCCCAGGAGACAGTCCAGCTTATGGGATAGCGGCCCTATGCCTGCCCATGCTGCTTTGTCCATCAGCTGTCCCAGAGAGAGGTCCTGCAGAATGTTTGAAGGCCCTTCTCTGCTTTACTCGCTGTCAGAGGATTCTACTTATACCCAGGCCATATTGTGTAATACACAGGAGACAGACAGCTAGCAGCCGCAAGGTGACGTACAGGCTTTCAATTATTAAATTTCATTTATAACATCTCTCAATGGTCGTGAGGCTATTTCTTCACTTGTTTAATGTCTTTGAAGTCATTTAAACAGTACATTTTACATCTGCTAGTCCAGAGATTGGTGACATGATGTGGCATGCTGGAGTTCCAAGTGGCTGAAAGTTATGAAATATAACACATAGCTCTCAACTCACCCACTTTTGGCGGGTGTCACCCGCCTTGCAAAGGGCTGACTCACCCGCCAAGCCTCCTGCATGCCCATTCATTCCAATGGGCGTCTCACCCGCCAAAAACAAAATCGGGTGATTTCACCCGCCTTTTTGCGAGACAAATGGTTGAGAGCTATGATAACACAAGAGGCTAAGAGGTAAGACGCCTGAAGTAATTTTGAAGCAATGAAAAAACTGATTTCTAGCAGATATAAAGAAATATTTAGGTTGCATGCCACATTAGAATTGACACTGAAAAGGGACTTTCAGGCCCTGCTATTTGAAAAGGTCATAAAAACTAGCACCAGAAAGGTTCCCATCAAAAGCATTGGTGCAATGGTAGAATATCAGACTACAGTGCATGAGGTTGAAATGACTAGGAAGCTGTTGGAAATCAAATTTTTCTTTTTTTTTAAATTTGATTTATAACATCTCCCAATGATTGTGAGGCTTTTTACTCACTTGTTTAATGTCTTTAAAGTCATTTAAACAGTAAATTTGGCATCAGCTAGTCCCGAGAGGGGTGACATGCTGTGGCATGCTGGAGTTCCAAGTGCTTTCAAACATTCAATTGCTGAAAGGTATGAAACATAAGACAAGAGACTAAGAGGTGAAGTGCCTGAAGTAATTTTGAAGCAATGAAAACACTGATTTGAAGGAGATATAAAGAAATATCTAGGTGGCATGCCACGTTAGAATTGACACTGAAAAGGGACTTTCGGGCCTGCTGTTTAAATAGGTCATAAGAACTAGCACCAGTAACTTCCTATGTAAAGCATTGGTGTACATGGTATAATCTTGGACTACAGTGCACAGGTTGAAAGTTCTATGAAGCTGTCCAATTATTATTTTTTTTTTTTTATTTGATTTATACCATCTCACAATGATTGTGAGGCTTTTCATTCACTTGTTTAATGTCTTTAAAGTCATTTAAACAGTACATTTGACATCAGCTAGTCCCGAGAGGGGTGACATGCTGTGGCATGCTGGAGTTCCAAGTGCTTTCAAACATTCATTGCTGAAAGGTATGAAACATAAGACAAGAGACTAAGAGGTGAGATGCCTGAAGTAATTTTGAAGCAATGAAAAAACTGATTTGAAGCAGATATAAAGAAATATTTAGGTGGCATGCCACGTTAGAATTGACACTGAAAAGGGACTTTCAAGCCCTGCTGTTTGAATAGGTCATAAGAACTAGCACCAGCAGTTTCCTATGTAAAGCATTGGTGCAATGGTAGAACTTCAGACTACAGTGCATGAAGGTTGTAAGTCTATGCAGTCAGTTTTTTTATTTTTTATTTATTTAACATCGCAAAAGATTGTGAGGCTTTTAACTCACTTGTTTAATGTCTTAAAAGTCATTTAAACAGTAAATTTGACATCAGCTAGTCCCGAGAGGGGTGACATGCTGTGGCATGCTGGAGTTCCAAGTGCTTCCAAACATTCAATTGCTGAAAGGTATGAAACATAAGACAAGAGACTAAGAGGTGAAGTGCCTGAAGTAATTTTGAAGCAATGAAAACACTGATTTGAAGCAGATATAAGACATATCTATGTGGCATGCCACGTTAGAATTGACACTGAAAAGGGACTGTTGGGCCCTGCTGTTTGAATAGGTCATAAGAACTAGCACCAGAGATTTCATTAAAGCATTGGTGCAACTGTAGAACTGCAGACTACAGTGCATGAGGTTGAAAGTTCTAGGCAGCTGTCAGAATCCACATTTTTTTTTTTTATTTGATTTATTAACATCGCAAAAGGATTGTGAGGCTTTTTACTCACTTGTTTAATGTCTTAAAAGTCATTTAAACAGTAAATTTGACATCAGCTAGTCCCGAGAGGGGTGACATGCTGTGGCATGCTGGAGTTCCAAGTGCTTTCAAACATTCAATTGCTGAAAGGTATGCAACATAAGAAAGAGACTAAGAGGTGAGATGCCTGAAGTAATTTTGAAGCAATGAAAACACTGATTTGAAGCAGATATAAAGGAATATTTAGGTGGCATGCCACGCTAGAATTGACACTGAAAAGGGACTTTCAGGCCCTGCTGTTTGAATAGGTCATAAGAACTAGCACCAGCAGTTTTCCAAGTAAATCATTGGTGCAATGGTAGAATTCTATGTCAAGACCGGAGGCTCGGATTATGCTTTCTCTACAACTTTACTGTTCAGCAGCAAAGAAACAGTACCAAAGAACATGAATACAAAATCTAATAAAAACTACAATAACCATGTTTTTCTGAGATTTGTAGTTCATTTCGATTGGTCCTCAACTGACCATGTGATATTTCCATAAACCAATAAACAAGTCCTCCATGCATCAAAACTCCTGTCCTCTTTCACTTTTCCTCTTTCTTTGCTGCTCGGCAGCGAGTTAAGTACAATTTTTATATTATACCTATTACGTGTGAATGTGAATGTGAGTTAGACTAATTTAGCACGCGAGTGACACGCGCATTATTTCTGAGTTTGGTGGAGCATATCCGCTAGGTGCAGGCGGCTCAAAGGAGTTGCGGCCGCGACAGAGGCTGGGCACCGGCGGCCCGCAGCTCCCGCCGACCCGTCAGAGAGGGCACTGTATAACGGAAGGGAGAGCGCACGGGACCCGCGTAGTTCCGGCGCTCTCTCCTTCGTTTCATTGCGATTTCATTCGGTTGGTGAGAAGCACGAGAGATATTTATCCGGCGAAAGCTATATAATAATAATACGATTTGCCACAGCACGCATCGTACGAACGTAGCGTCCTGTGGAAGAACTCAACAGCGCCCCTGCAGGCTGTCAGTTGATACCGCACCTCATACGGGCACAGTCCTAGGTAAAACCTTTGTTAATATAGTATTATATCAGTGATATAATCAGAACCAGGGAGATATTATCAAATTACCTACAATCTCGTTCTGAGAAGCCCTGGTATATATTTGAATATTATCATTCATAACATAAATTCTCCCCAAGGCCTGAGAATCATGAGCTCCTCCAGTGATGAGGGGAAGGCTAGTGTTAGCCAAAAGAGGAGTCATTCAGGACATGACTGTTGTTTCCAGAAAGCCCTGGGGGCTTCTCTGGGACATAATCCCCAGCAGATAGCGCTGATGGAGGATTGGCTCAGATTCTCTCAGGGCATGGAAGCGATAAGGCCTTAAGGCTCGCATGAAGACAAAAGGGGCAGTAAATAGCCCGTAGGGCGATGAAGCCCACACCCCCCGGGCTCCCCACCAAAAGAAAGGTGGTAAAAGGAAGAGAAAGGGTAAGACGGTGCCTAGCAGGGACGTGTAGTCATCCTCAGATTCCTCAGAGAGGCGAGAATGATTGGGAGGAGAATACCCCAAGGAAGAGGAAGTACTATCTATATCCTCCTCAGGCGATGAGAGCCATGAAGCGTTAAAGAAAAGGAAGAAGGAGGAGGAGGAGATAGCAGATGAAGGGGATTTCGATCCAGAAACCCTGATCCATCCCAGATCCTCAGAATGGGAACCTCCCAAGAGGATTTCAGCATATCTAAAGAAGCGCCTGAGAGCGCCATTAGCCAAAGAGGCGAGAAGCAAGATGAGGGCGGAATGCCCCAGACCTCTTCTCCCTGAGGGAGCGGCAGACACGCCGGTAATAGATGAAAAAATGATAACTTTATGAGTAAGTTTACCAAAGATGTGAGGAAGGGCCTTGATAGATCCTGGCGTTCGTGTCAGGACAAAGATGCTGGATATGACGGGCCCCTCACAAAGATTCTCCAGATGGGAGAAGAAGCGAAACGAAAGGGGAGCCAATTGACCGGCAATCCTTATCGGATGGACCCAGAGGGCGATATGCATGTTAGGAAACGCTAATCATGCTATAACTACAGAAAGGAGGAGATCGTTTGCTAGTAAGATCGACCCAAATTGAGTGAGTTAGCCTCCTCAGAATCTGCCACTTCGGCAAAAGGGAAGTTGTTTGGGGACTCCTTCATCAAGGAGCTCACCAAATTTGTAAATTCATATGCAGCTTTAGATAAAGCTCAAGCCTCTCTAAGAGGGTTTCGGGAGGCAGATTTTTGGACGGCCAGCAGAGGAGAGGGGTCGTTCGGCTGGCGGTTCCAATACAATCGATCCTACCATGACAGACACAATGGAGAGATTATGAGGAACGCAAACAAACACCTTTTTCCTTCGAGAGGTAGAGGAAGAGGAAGAAACTGGCGAGGTGAACGTCAGCAGAAAATACCAGGTGAGAATACCAATCCCAGCATTAAATACCATAGAAGTGGGTGGGAGAACCGCTCAATTTTAAAGAATTGGTTGAACATATCAGGGGATTCCTGGGTATTCAGACCGGCAAGGCTTTTATATAGATTTTCTAGATACACCCAGCAGGAGAAACCACCAAGAGGGATGGTATTGAACAGGGAAGATAAAGATCTTACTGGAAAAGGAGTTGAGAAGGCTGGAAAGCAAAAAGCCTATACACCCGTATCAGATCAGTCAGGAGGTTACATAAGCAATATGTTCCTAGTAAAAGGGAAACACAAGACAAGACCAATAATAATCTGAGAGGTCTAAACGGTTACGTGGTGTACAGACACTTCAAAATGGAAGGATACACCTACTAAGGGATATTCTAATTCAGGGAGACTGGCTAGCCAGAATAGATTTAAAGATGCATATCTGACTATCCCATAGCGGAGGACACTGCAGATTTCTGAGATTCATCTGGGGAGGAACGACATGGGAGTTTCGATGCCTACCATTCGGCCTAGCATCGGCCCATGGTGTTTCACCAAGATGATGAAACCAGTAGTATCATACCTCAGAGGCTCAAGGATAAGACTCATAATATATCTAGACGATATATGCCTGATGTGCCAGGAGAAGGAGACATTGGTGGAACAGTGACAATTAACAATAGACTTATTAGAAAGCCTTGGCTTTATTATAAATTGGGAGAAATCCAGCTTAGTCCCAACTTCAGACGATGGAATTCCTAGGGTTCATAGTGGACTCGAATCAGGGAACCCTCAGTCTACCCATTCACAAGGTGAACGAGATCAAGAAGCAGTGAGACACACACTAGCGAAGGGAGAAATATCGCTGAGGGACATTGCGAGATTGGTAAGGCGCCTAGCGGCATCAATCAAGCAATTTTTCCCGGGCCCCTACATTACAGGCACTCCAGAGAGTTGAAGATTTATCACCTCAGGAAGGGCGCTCATACGAATCAAAGGTGAATATCTCACCAAGAAGTGAGGGAAGAGTTGAAATGGTGGCTCATTCATATGGATGCATGGAACGGGAGAGCCATATTTGGTTCATCCCCGGACCTGATCATACGAATCAGACGCCAGCAGATGGGGCTGGGGAGCCCGATGCGGAATACTTGTCGACAGGGGCAGGTGGTCGGATCAGGAGACGAGTCTCCATATATAACTGCCTGGAATTACTGGCAGGATCTGCAGTGAAATGCTGGACACCAGAGAGAGTTCAATGTTGTGTTCTGCTAAAATGGACAATGTCTCGGCAGTCAGATATATCAACAGACTGGGAGGGACAAGATCCAGAATTCTTGCGGAACTAGCAAAGGAATTTGGGAATTTTGTCTGGAAAGGAGAGTTTCAGTGAGGGCAGAGTACCTGCCGGGCCAACAGAACGTAGTGGCCAACTGGAACTCCAGATACCTCAGAGACACCAGCGATTGGAAAGCTGGACGAAGGGTGTTCCAGGAACTAATGTCTCGGTGGGGTCCATGCCAGATCGATCTATTTGCATCGAGATTGAACAGCAATTACCCCGATTTTTCAGCTGGAGACCGACCCGGAGAGCAGAGGCGATAGATGCTTTCTGCAATCTGGGCCATCAGAGGAACTACGCGTTCCCTCCGTTTTCCATGATAACGAGGACGCTTGCTCAGGTGAGACGTCAGAGTGCATCCCTAATCCTAATAACACCGGTTTGGAGAGGACAGGTGTGGTTTCCCAGTCTACTGGAATTGACTTATCAGAACCCACTGATTTTACCCAACAGGGAATTAATCATTCGAGATCCTAGGGGCCTCAGTCACCCTTTAGTGAGGTCAGGAGGACTCAATCTCTTAGCGTGGGCGATTTCAGGGGATCTTGGATTAGGCCAGGACTATCGAATCGAAGCTGAAACATCATCTAACGAATCCTGGGCCCCAGGGACTCATAAGCTTATAGATCAGCATGGGTTAGATGGAGTAGCTGGTGTTTGGAGAGGAACATTCATCCCGATAGAACGGATGTAGTTCATGTAGCAAATTTTTAGCTCAGATGGCAGCGCAAGGTAAGGCGTATAGGACCATTAATACTGCCAGGTCTGCGATATCGGCAGGGCATCCTAGAGTTGAAGGCTTAGCGATTGGGGAACACCCATTAATTTGTAGACTTCTAAGAGGAGTAAAGATGCTTAAACCCCCTAGCGAAAAATATAGTCAATTATGGGATGTGGACAAGGTCTTGAGATAATTTTTGACATGGCCAGATAATCAATATTTGACTCGTAAAGCAATTTCGGGCAAGTTAGCCATGCTCTTATGTCTGTTAACATGTAAGAGATCTTCTGATGTTAGAGCTCTGGAGGTTAACAGGAAAAGTATATCCCCTAACGGAGTGACATTTCTCATTTCAAAGAGGACCAAAACGGGGTTGAGATCTATTTCATATGAATCCTTTCCAAACCAACCAAAATTATGTCCAGCGAGATGCTTAGCGGCATACGAAGATATGACGAGGGAAGTAAGGCCTCAAGGGATAACTCAATTATTGATAGCAATTTGTAAACCTTTCAAAGCGGTTAGACCGGCTACCATAGCCTGATGGCTCAGGTGGGTGATGGCAGAAGCGGGCATAGATATTGAGAGGTATGGCGCTCATTCAGCTAGAGGAGCGATGGCTACTAAAGCTTATAATATTGGTGCTAGAGTGGAAGACATTATGAGGTCTGCGGATTGGTCGAATGAATCGACCTTTAAAACTTTCTATTTTAAACCCATGGAAAGTGCAACATCATTAGTGGTAAGTAAGCTTTGAACAAGCATAATCCGAGCCTCCGGTCTTGACATAGAATTCAGATTTTCCACACATTCGTTACAGAAAGTCATAATTCTATTAAAGACACGGAGGCGAAGGATTATCCCACCCGATCAATCGTAAGAATGAGATATTTTACATGTCATGTAATATTGTTATTTATGTAATGAATCTTACAGGATGTATAATAATTATGAAGATGTTGTTAATAATCAATGAGTTTACAGGTTATTACTAAATGTGGAATTTACGATTGACCCACCCGGTTTCGGTTTATAGTCACCTTTTAAATTTATGTTTCTTCAGGGACGTCTTCAGACGGCAAACAGACAGGAATTTGAGAATGGAAGAAGATATCAAAGACGTACAGAACTCATCCTCGCAAGGACAAAGAAAGAAGAGGAAGTGAACGAGGACAGGAGTTTCGATGCATGGAGGACTTGTTTATTGGTTTATGGAAATATCACATGGTCAGTTGAGGACCAATCGAAATGAACTACAAATCTCAGAAAAACATGGTTATTGTAGTTTTTATTAGATTTTGTATTCATGTTCTTTGGTACTGTTTCTTTGCTGCTGAACAGTAAAGTTGCAGAGAAAGCATAATCCTTCGCCTCGTGTCTTTAATAGAATTATGACTTTCTGTAACGAATGTGTGGAAAATCTGAATTTCGGACTACAGTGCACAAGGTTAAAAGTTCTAGGAAGCAGTCTGAAATCATATTTTTCTTTTTTTTTAATTTGTTTATTTGATTTATAACATCTCCCAATGATTGTGAGGCTTTTTACTCATTTGTTTGATGTCTTTAAAGTCATTTAAACAGTACATTTGACATCAGCTAGTCCCGAGAGGGGTGACATGCTGTGGCATGCTGGAGTTCCAAGTGCTTTCAAACATTCAATTGCTGAAAGGTATGAAACATAAGACAAGAGACTAAGAGGTGAGGTGCCTGAAGTAATTTTGAAGCAATGAAAACACTGATTTGAAGCAGATATAAAGAAATATCTAGGTGGCATGCCACGCTAGAATTGACACTGAAAAGGGACTTTCAGACCCTGCTGTTTGAATAGGTCATAAGAACTAGCAGTATGGAGCTGTGCCGTTTAAAGCATTGGTGCAATGGTAGAGCTTCAGACTGCAATGCACAAGGTTGAAAGTTCTAAGAAGCTTCCCAAATATATTTTTTACTTTTATTTTTTTAATTTGATGTATACCATCTCCCAATGATTGTGAGGCTTTTCATTCACTTGTTTAATGTCTTTAAAGACATTTAAACAGTAAATTTGACATCAGCTAGTCCCGAGAGGGGTGACATGCTGTGGCATGCTGGAGTTCCAAGTGCTTTCAAACATTCAGTTGCTGAAAGGTATTCAACATAAGAAAAGAGACTAAGAGGTGAGATGCCTGAAGTAATTTTGAAGCAATGAAAACACTTATTTGAAGCAGATATAAAGAAATATTTAGGTGGCATGACACGTTGTAATTGACACTGAAAAGGGACTTTCAGGCCTTGCTGTTTGAATAGGTCATAAGAACTAGCACCAGCGGTTTCTCGTGTAAAGCATTGGTGCGAAGGTAGAACTTCAGACTACAGTGAACGAGGTTGAAAGTTCTAGGAAGCTGTCAAAATTCACATTTTCTTTTTTTTTAAATTTGATTTATAACATCTCCCAATGATTGTGAGGCTTTTTACTCACTTGTTTAATGTCTTTAAAGTCATTTAAACAGTAAATTTGACATCAGATAGTCCCGAGATTGGTGATATGCTGTGGCATGATACGTGCTTAAACTATGCATTTGCTAAAAGTGTTTCAATATAAAACAATACCACAATGATTGAGAGGGTATTTTTCACTTGTAGAATGTGTTTGAACTCCTTAAAACTGCACATTTTCCATCAGCCAGTCCAGAGATTGGTGGCATGCTGTGGCACGCTGTGGCATGTGCCACATGTCACATTCGGCTTTTCAGCGAGCCCGCCTCTGAGCCTGCCCCCTGACCAGACAAGCCAGCCTTTATTACCCAAGGTGCAGCGCTTCAGCGCACGCTTCACTCGCAGCTTCCCAAGCTGCTTCCTAAGGTGCTGTTAGATGTTTTCTGCTTGCGCACAGCCTACACGTGCACCTTTAAATTCCTAGTATTTATTTTAGTATTTTATTTACCTAGATTTTTATTTAATATCTCCTGACCAAATTCTCTGATGAGTCTGTACTGTGCTTCCGGTATTAAGATTTGAAAGTAAGAATTGTGAATTTTCACGATAAGAAAACTGTATACCTATTTTGTCTGTCACTAGTTGAACCCACAAGCAATTCGATATGTATATGTTAAAAAGTGCTATGTCGTCCTGCGCCACAGCGGTAGCAGACTGTCACAAACGAAAACAAATGGGCAGCACGTCGCGCAGACATGCTTCCTCCAGTTCAGCAGCTAGCTCGAATAAAACTCCTCTAAGTTTACTGCCAGTCGCAAACATAAAACCAATTTTTTTAAAGATTCTAGACAGCCAAGGTGTGACTTTGCAGGAATTTTACCGCCAATCTGCTTTGAATTTACAAAATGTGCACAGGATTCTGCTCCTAAAAATCTTTTTGGGGTCTCGGATAATACACTGATTAAAGGTTGTGCGGTGCCTTTACCGACAGTAACTCAGGATCGCCTCGCTAGAAGAAGCGAAGGTGGCGATAGTCCCTCTGCTGTGAAAATAACTGCCTGGGAATGTGAATCCAATCACTTCTGTGCCGAACATGTGTATAGACACTGCTGTTATAACTGGTGCTAATACTTCCCTGTTGGGCCTTGCAGATATGATTTATCAGTGAATGCAATGAATGAAAAATCCAAATCACTAACTGATCTACACCTGAGTGCTTTGCAACAAGCAGTAATAGAATTGGACTTGAACTCTTCTTTATTGGAAGAAGACGAGAAACAACAATTTGCTGCATTTACCGGAGGTATCTTTTATTTATTCTGAAAATGCCTCTATTTTGGCATCTTCGTTTGCAGTTCCTACAGCACGAAGACCTCCCTCACTCGTACCCTGTTCTCCCAGTATCCCGAAATTGAATTCTAACATCTTCTCTTCGGTCTTTATTGAGACCATGCTACATGCACACACTCTGGCAATATCTTCTTTGTTTAAGTTATTTGAGAGTCTAGACCAAAAATTGCTGCTGCAGCATAAGCAGATTGCAAAATTTGTTAGATGGCAAGTTACACTCAGCCAATTTAGCGAAAATAACATCCTTAAAAAAGAAAAAAGGAGTGAGTGCTATCTTAATCACACAACCTGTCTTGCCCTCCACCGGTAATTTAAAACAGACAGGTGAGAACATCGGCATCTTGCCTTCCTTTCCTCAAGTAATTTATGCCGATTCTTTGGCCTCACACCAAGAAAAGGAAGGCGCTGAATGTGTACTTCCTGCTAAACAACCGAATAGCATTCCCTCTACAACCTCTGATCCAAAACAAGCTTACGCTATTTTTACTAATAAATGTCCCAACATTTCAGAAACTAAAAATAAAAAGGAACCTGTAAAACAACAGAGAAAAACCAAAAATTGCAAATCTGCTCATAATATCTTACAGCCAGCAACTAAGACCTTTTTATAAGCTCTCTCTTTACCTAGAAACAATTCAACCATGGTGGCAGAAGCCGTTCAGAAAAAATATCTTCAAATGGCACAAACTAAGAAAGGAAATCGAATGCTAAAAAATGATTCGATTGCCTCTTATGCTCCATTAAATGTGCTAGTCGAGGATGTTGAGCAAGCTCAATCGGTTGAAGTGCAAGATGGTGACCCTCCACATTAGTTTCGATATCCTCCACAAGTAAAGAGGAAGCAAGTAAAAATGCTAGACGTTTGGAAATTCGAACTGAAATTGATCGATATATATCTATTCAAAGAACCTCAGTCTCTTCACGCTGAATTAACTCCCACAGTCGAGTTACATGATAAAAATAACCCCAGAGCACAAACTGCGAACAATCGGGGGTTTACAGATTTGCCATATCCAAAAGTAGTAACTCAAACTGCATCTAGCATGGCTGTGGTCCCTGTTAGCATGAGTGATTGCCCCCAAAAACTTCCACAGACACCCATGGATTCCTAGCACCATCATGTTTACCATTTAGAACAAAAGATAACACTTGCTGTAGAACAATATATGATAAATTCACAAGCTAAACCACAATCACAATAAGGAGTTCTGTTATGAAGGTTATTTAGACCTAATTAAACCTGAATGTACGAGGTCCTTGTTTATAAAGTTTGCTTTGGTACTTTACCGCTTGCAGCATTGTTACAGGAATGGAATGTGACATATCTGGAGGAATGCCCGGCACGTGATTATGTTAGGGAAGCACCTGAGCATTTTTTTATTTCTCTGCCCAGGATATATTATTCCTGTGCTAGATGAATGTTGAATGTATATCAAGGACAATGACCCTGTCTAAAACAACAGAAGTAGTGAGTAGATATATACTCATAGCCTGGCTGATGAGAACATCATTTGTTGCACAAGTTTAACTAGTCTTTGACAAGTATTTTAGATAAGGCTGATGAGTTAAGATTTTAGAAGTGTGAGTGGTATAATATGTTGTATGCTCTTATGTATTGTTAAATGGATGCATATGCTATATTTTGATTTAGCTATTTCATCTGCATAATGATTTGTTTTAAATGCTATTCATGTACATAATAAGTGCATTTCTGTATGACTTGGATAAAGAATTTTGATTAGTATTATTACTATTATTATAATAATAATAATAATAATAATAATAACAATAATAATAATAAAAACAAACTCAAATTGGAGGGTAAATTTGTCTGTTGACACCTAGGGTCTTAGAAATTCTAAAAACGCTAGTGCAGGGAAATCTAACCAGTTAGTGGTCTATATATACTCCGGTGGTGATAGTGCGCGGTACAAATGTCCTTTAACATTAACATATGTATCAGTCCGAGATTGTTATTATTTTTTGTGCTGTCTATATCTTGTCAAAAACTGCAAAAGTATATTTGGAATCTTAAAGTAAATCCCTTGTAAAAAGAAGTGGTTCTTCCCATAAAAGGAAATGTTGTGGCTTTTGTTTTAAGCAAGCAGGCTAGAGACTGGTTGAGGAGAATTATGCTGTGGAAGATGGAAGGAAGGACCAATAGAAGAGTGATATTTGAGGGAGGCGTGAGTTGGCATTCATTAGTGGACTTGTAGCAGGTGACCTGGCTGATTTCCCTTCCTGTGTGCCATTTGAGGGCGATCAGCTGTGAATCAGTGTTGCTTGAGAGAGAAATACCTCCATGTTGGCATTGTCAGATTAGCCGTGGCAAGGTGCCCATGTTTATTTATTGTGTTTTTATACAGCACCAACCACGGGCAAGGACATTTCGTAGTGGCCCAGAGCAAAGGGGTGAGGGGATGGGGAATCTGATCATTTTCAGGCTCAAGGAACATCGATATGGGCATAAGTGCAAGGGAAGTGCACAGACAACCTCATAAGTACATTCAGAAACATCAGGGTACAACATCATAAATGCATAAAAACAAAGACACATTGGGTACATGTCAATAAAAGTGCAATTCCACACCAATGTAAGCATAGAAAGAAAACGCACGAGCTAGGTCTTCGGCTTACTTGTTGGCCACATTCACTAATCGCCCTTACAGAGGTCGAGGAACCTACGCAATTTACATCACTATATTGTGCCATTGCAGCGGGGATGCAAAAGGACCATCCACATGAGAACAGTCCACGAAATACATAGAATCTATGTTTTTCCTTTAACCTTTATCAGTGACCAAAGCCAAACAACATTTGAAAGACCACGTACAGGAATCTGACCCAGCAAATGTTTTTGGTCCAATGAAGACAAAAGTGTGAGTCCAGCGCCTTGTCCAACCATAATATATTTTTATAGCCAAAAGTAGCACTAGTGTTTCTAAACTTCAACACTGGTTCCTAGTATTCTTTGAAAGTATAGGATTGCACAGCCTGAAAGACAGGAAGGGTAATCGTATTTCAGGTGAGACATTATTTTAAGAACTTTACCAAACCGAATGTTATCTAATGTAAAGGGGTCTTATATAGCACCCTTGTGCTAATAATGTTGGACTCGCTGTACATGGCAGTGTAAGGAAGAAGGGCAGGGTGTGTCCATCGGGTAGCAGGAAGGCAGATGCAGAAACCTCTGGTATTGATGGATGCAGGTAATTTACCCGTGTGCTGATATGAACATCTCTATGTTGCTTGTGCCTGGTACCTAATTGTGGCTTGCATAAATTGACTGCATGGTTGTGATTGAAGATGGAGAGGGTATGAATCTTTTAAGTTCTTTTGAAGGCATGTGGGAGGTACAAGGATGCAAGAATTTAGAAGTGAAGAGTGGGGTGAGGGGGAGAAAAGATGGGGAGACACTTCCTGTCTCTTAGTTGTAGATTTTAAAGAGACTCAGCAGAAGGTCCACAAATCAAATTGGTTTCCCAAAGATGGGATTTCCAAGAGTTTTGAAAATTGCTTGTTGTAAATGATCCAAAGTTTCTTGTGCACTGTTTTTAGTTTGTTGCTCTTATTTTGCATTTCTTTCAAATCAGTTGGTTGCAAAGTCAAGTCTTGAGATGTGGGTCAATTCCATGTGGAGAGTTTTGGGTAGGCTCCCTGTTGCCGCGCTGCAATGGAAGAAAAAAAAAAGAAACGGAACCTGGGGAAAGTCCTTGGGTGGCTGGGAAGTGGGAGGACATTGTGTAATCTCACCCGCTGTTCCAGTCACCTGATTGCTGAGCGCCCTTTCCCCGGTGTGAATGACCGATCTATGATTTCTACAAAACTGTGTCATGAATGGCATGAATAGAGTTCATGTCTCTATCTCCAGAAGAAATATCCACTGGCTAAAAATGAAGGACAGGATTGCCCTTAAAACCCTCTTTCTCACTTCCAAATGTCTTAACAACATAGCTCCTCCTTACCTTGCAAATAGAGTTAACAAGAGAATCTCAAACAGTCCCACAAGAATGACCAATGCTTACACCTTAGTGGTGCTCAGATACAAAAAGAGCACCGCCGGCGGCTCCAGCTTTCCGGTCATAGCTACCCAAACCTGGAACAGACTCCCTTTAGATCTCAGAATGGACCAACCTTACCCAAGCTTCAGGCGGAAGGTCCTTACCTGGATACGATCTAATGACATTTAACTCAACCACTTCTCCTTACTAGGACCCCTCGCCCTGCCACCTTTCTACCCATTCCGCTTCAACCAGCCCCTACTGAACTTACTTCTGGCATCCGCTGCTAGCATTTAGGAATGTCACTGGGTCCCACTTGGCCCTCGAGACCTCTGATGATTGCAACTATGTCACTCTGCTTCTGTCAACCGGCTTTAACTGTATCTTTGTATTCAGTTTGTAACTATGCTTCCCAAGCATACTGTATGACTGTAACATCCTGTAACCAAGTTCTCAAGTATCCTTGTAATGTCTGCGCCCAGCTACCCGCGTGTTTGGTTTTTCGCTATACCAAATAAACAAACAAAAAAACAAATAAACATAATAATCTTTCATGTTCCTCCTACCCTAATCAGCAGACAACAAGGATGAGAGGGGTCCTGCTCCTCCTGCTGCATGTTGGTGGATAAAAACCACACAGCTGCCCTAAACCTCACTGCACAGGAAACACCTGTTTACTGCCAAGTGTTGCTTAAACCAAACCAGGCCCGTAGCCAAGGGATTTGTTAAGTGGGGCATGGCCTCCAGAAACCAGCCAACGTGGCGGCTAATCTGCAAGATTGTGCAATGGTGCGAAAAGCTTAAATCTTAAAACACACAATGCATTTGGTTCTTTGACATATTTTGATTAATATTATTTTTATATCCAAGGAATGTTTTTGAAAATTAGCCATAGGTGTTTTTTTTAAAAAACGCATCGAGCCAGTACAAAGGGACACGTTTTGAGGCTTTAAGCAGGACTTCTGTAGTATAATTTAGTGTCTTTTGGAGTACAGCGCCACTGCATATGATCACATTATTGCTATAATGTGGCACACGTATAGCCAGCCAGATGTTGCCAGTGTAACGTATGGGTATGCAAATGGAGACAGGTTGCAAATTTAAAGCACCAGAATATATATTTTTGTTGCATTTGGTGGTATTTTGGTGAGAATAATTTCTCTGTTTTATTGGTGGCCCCAACATACGCAACCCTTTCTACTCTTAGACTGTTCGTGTGATCTATAGAGGCCTCAGACCTACATTCAGGGACACCACGGTTTCATATAGAGTGCCACCTATGGCTGTTATCACTGATTTATCTACACCAGTGAACTATGTTCCTATATAATATTCACAATAACCTGTGGTATTATCACTAATTTATTTATATTAGTGAGATTATGTTTCCATAGGCCTCTTTTTGCTGATTCATGTACGCTCAGCAAGAACTATTGTATTATATTCCACTCAGAAAACACACACACATACACTGAGTGGAATCACGCACACAGCTATTTATAATTGCTAATGACATTGCTTCATCTGTATAGGAAACTTGGCACATGTATTATTGAACACCTTTCCCTTTCTTGCAGGATATTATTTTAGATGCACCAAAGAAAAACAGAAGCAAAAACACCCTTACACAGACTGAGTGTTATAACAATTTCATTTCAAAATAATACATTACCATTCTGGTGAAACAGTCCTTTCTGAAATAAACAGAATAGAAACAAATGCAATAATACAACGAATTTCACTTTACATTTGCAACAAGAAAATGAAAAGTTACATCAATAGGACAGCATTTGCATTGCAACATTATTAAAGTGGCAGTTAAACACAGGGATTCCCTTTTCTACTCTGCCTGCCTGATATTAGATAATTTGTACAATAGCACACAGTAATCTCACTCCATTTGTATAATTATCAGCTATCTGTACCTCTCCTACACGCGATCTCCCTTGGCTGGTCGCCTTCGATGAATGGGCCCGGCGTTTTCTTTGTGTTTGAAGTTTGAAGTGCACAGCGAGAACACAGAATTCTCAAGCCGGTGCCAAGTGACCAGGGATCCCCAGTCTCTGAAGGTCAGCAGTGCAGCTGAAACGACTCCTCACAGCAGCCCAGCAAGGCGACCTCACAGCAACTCCGCAAAAGTGAACTCCCCTTAATTCTCTCGGAGCTCGTCCAACAAATCTCTGTTGCATCCCCTAGGCTTACGTGTCACCAATCAAATTCATAATATTGTATCCTCCTTCCTCAACAATAGCTCACATTTACAGTAAGCAACTGTATCTAACTAATTTCCTGGCATGCAGATTTTGCTTCCTGCAACACAGTGAAAAGAGAGAGCAAGAAAAAAAAAATCTAAATGCACGTTTAAAAATGACTCTCAGAGCATGTCTTTTCTGCCTCCTATTTTCACATGGAGAGCACATTATAATGTTAATTAGTTAGAGCTAGTGTTAGTATTGGTTAATTAAGTTAGTCAATTAGACAGATAATGTGGTCTCCTGTGAATGAGGCATTTCAAGTAAGAGAAAAAGAAGAAAAAAAAATACATTCTGGTGCTTTAAATTTGCAACCTGTCTCCATTTGCATACCCATATGTTACACTGGCAACATCTGTCTGGCTATATGTGTGCCACATTATAGCAATAATGTGATCATATGCAGTGGCGCTGCACTCCAAAACACACTAAATTATACTACACTTCAAAAGTGGGTTTGGAGATTCTCGCTCAAATATTTTTGGGGGAAATTATTGGTTAAATAGGAACTTTTAAAGCGCCCTACAGTAGTAAGATTGTCTTAAAGGGAATGATGTTAATAGAAAACTGAAAAGAAGGTGTGAATTCCCCATCAAGGAATAGTTGAGATAATTAATGAAACATGCTCCATTTTGAAGCGCATTAGGCCAGTTGCCTAATCAAAACCGGATAATATTGAAAAACATCTTTACAGGAGGATCCTACCAGAGGCTTTCCTGGAAAATGTTCTGGCAATTGCGCATTTCAAAGTGCATTGTACCATTACCATAAGTCAAAACTGCATATGATGTAAATAAAACTTAGATCTGGGGGTTCTACCCCAATGATTGCTTGGGAAAGCAAGTGACTTATGGTAGAATTTTAGTACAATTGCCCGTTAACTGAGCTAAGACGGACATGAATAGATTGTAAAGCCATTTACATGTAGGTTTTGGGGATTTTATCACAGAAAAGCTTTATTGAGATTTTTAGATTTGTGGAATGTTTTGGGAATTAGGGACAAATGTTCTATCTTGAAGCACACTGGGACAGTGTTTTTGTCAATGTTTAGTTGACTTGGGCAGGCCACCCTAATGGCAATCTTAGTACACAATCCTTTTATCTTATCTTTAAGGTAGTGAGGAGAGCCACCACGCTGCTGCCAGACATCTGATGACATAAGCCTGGATGAGACTAGAATTGTGAAATGAATGAAAGGCCTCTTTGCCTCCTGATCACCTTCTTGACTTGCAGGCAGCAGCTGAGCACCCACCCTCCTCTGCTTTAATTATAATACAAAAGCATTAGCAAGGCTATTACTTTAACTTGAATTCCTCATCGGCATCACACAATGTCACTCCATCATAATAAGAAACAGGAACTGCAACAATAAGCAGGTGATACCTGGAATTTAATGCCATGCGGGTGTAATTCCCCTACGGGAGGGCTTTTGTAGGAATTCAGTGGCACTCTGACGCATGTAAGGTACAGTTGAGGCCACAGATCAGCTATGGAACTGCCGTTGCTAGTTGATTCAGCTTTGGTCCCCATGCTGAATTACACACCTTCAAGAACCTTTCAGATGTAACCTCTAATCTGCAGACATGCCTTACAGGAAGTGAAGTCTTTCACCCTAGTACCATGGATGAAAGTGCAGTGAAATAGGGCTATAAGTCTTCAAGCCCAGCATTCCAATGCTTCCCTGTTGTCTTTCTTTGCGATAAGCAGAACATGTTCCTCCTTTGAATGAATGTTCCAAAACAATAATGTCCCCTCTCCTTGGGCCATTACCACATGGTGGCATCCCTTGGCCCGCGTTAAAGCCCCTCACAATTAACTTGGGCCGTGGACCTGAAACGCTTGGTAATTACCCCAGAATACAGTATAATTTGTCATGAATCTAGCATTTCCTCACTGCTTCCCTGGAGGGATCCTTCCCTTATGTGACCAGGGAAAGGCAGAAGCTACTTGACTTTGACCCTAGGGGTGGATATCTGTGGAGGACCACATGGGGGAAGACAACCCTCGGGGAGCTGGAGAAAACTCACTAGGTCAAGACTGATATTTACCTGCTGCTTTAACCACTTGCCCCCTCCCCATTCCTGTATTTCATATTGCAGTGTGGGTGTAAAATCTCCATTCATGACCAATCACCAACCATATTTACATTCCCCATTGCTTGATAACTCTGAGACGAGGACGAGGACTGGAGTAATAAAGATCACTAGAACCGGAAAGAGAACACTGCATTTTTGTTGTTGGAAATGGTTAACAGATGCCAGGACATTTAAATACAACACACCTGGAGAGAAGGAGAGACTCACTTCTCCTGACGTCGGTCGGGACACCAAAGGAGAACAAGCTGCAGTGTGGAGCGAAGAAGCTGCTGGAAATGCCATCCAGGGAAGTTGGGGAGCTCAAGGTTTGCTGTGCTTGTGCCACGGAAAGCAGGCACTGTCAGAAGAAGGAGAAGGAAAAGTGGGAAGCGGAGAGCCGACGGGACGCTCTCCCAGCTGGCAAGCAAGCATCAGCGAGAATGGTGAGGCGTGAAGGATGCCAAAACCCCAACCGAGATGGTTAAGTTCAGAGAGAGAAGTTGGGACGCTGGAGCACTTCATGGCAGATGCTGCATACTGTTGATGAACCTGGGAGGCCCAAATAAGGGAGCTGGGACATTGGGGCAATTGAGCAAAGAGAATAAGACTACAGAAAGGGGGTTGCTGACCCAATATATGAAAAGTATAATTAAAGTATAGTGGAACTGGATAAAAGAGAAGGTGATTATTGATAAGAAGTTTGAGTCTAGGATCTGCACCCAAATACTGAGCCAAATAAGAACGTCCTGGCAGGAGATTAAACCAGGCATACAGCGAGTCTGGGACTCACACCCAAGTAATGAAATGAGAAAGTCCTGGAAGAAGATTGGACCAGGCATACAGTGAGTCTGGGACCCGTACTCAAGTAATGGAATAAGAAAGCTCTGACAGGAGAGTAAACCAGGCATACAGCGAGTCTGGGACTTGCACCCAAGTGATGACATAAGAAAGTCCTTGCAGGGAAGTAAACCATGCATAATGCAAGTCTGGGTCCTACACCCAAGTGATCAAACAAGAAGGTCCTGACAGGAGAGTAAACCAGGCATACAGCGAGTCTGGGACCCCAACCAAATGGTGAAATAAGAAATTCCTGGCAGGAGAGTAAACCAGGCACACGGCAAGTCGGGGCCCCACACCTTATCGAGATTGTTGAACTGTTGAAAAGGGGAAACAGCCCCCCAAGTGTGTGGAATCTTGGGGAAGGACGCCTCCTTGCCCTTTTTGTTGGGAAACCTGTAAACTGCAGAGAAGCTAAGTAAGCTCAGGGGCAGAGAGGCGCTACCTGAGCCTATGAATTATGAATCTGTGAACACCTCAAAGGGAATGGTCATAACCCTTTTGACTGTACACTGGTATAACCCAAAAGGTGGTCAAGAGAAATAATGTAAATCTGGAGTTGATAAACTGTGTAAACTGGAGGAAACTTGGAGGAAGAGTGTGATGCTGGAAATGCATTGGGCGGACATGGCCTACATATCCTTGTGCTGTACTCTTTTATCATGTGTGTTCTGTGTTGTTTTCTGCACAGGAGTCCAGTTAGGACTCCTGTCAGTGCAGCTCTTCCTCTTTCTGGTTGTGGTGAACAGAGACCCTTGGGATACCCTTATGGCACCAATGGGTGGGGGTACAACTCTGTACCTCTAGTGTATGTTTCTGGGCACCTCTGTGTGGCCCATAGAGCAGGGTATGGGCTGGTGGCAGCTCCATGTTGAATTTGATAGGTGCTCTAAATTTTCTCCATTTTGGGATACCCAGGCCTTTCCATGGGAATCAGTGGATTCCTGATAGGAGACAAGATGGCCTCTGGGGCCTCTTGCTTTCTATTGCCTGTTACCTTGTTTTCCCAATGTCATGGGAAGCTCTGACTCTGTCCCTTCCCCTGACTGGATGTTGGGTGGAAGAACCATATATGGTATTGTGGGGAAGTCCAGGCCAGACTGGCTGGAGCCTTCCCAGTGACTGTATGTTGTGGGTACACCCTTGGCGTGGGACCTGTGGGAATAGAGTGGGTGTCTAGTTTCTGTGTGTGTGACACAATGAATGAGACAGCTCTGCCTGAAACTGATATGAATGCAGTGTGGTGTGCTGAAATGCTGGGTGCTTGCCCCAATACACATTTCTTGTTGTGAGTGTCTGGGTGGAAGTGAATTGCCTGAATGTTGGTGGGCCTGATTGGCTGTTTGCCTGCCTGCATGAATGCCCTTCTGTCTGATTGGCTGACTGAGCTTGACTCAGCAGAGTGAATAAGGGACAGATGTGTATATCTGGGGACCTCTCATTTCCCAACTTGTTCAGAAGCTGACGTTGAAACTTGAAGCTGCTTATCCTGGAAGCCCAGCTGGAAGAAGAAGAATTGCTGCTGCTTTCCTTCGACCAAATCTGAATGCTTTCGAGTTTGTCGAGGACTGATCCAAGAGAGGACCTGGCTAGGAGACCTCTCCCTGAGCTACGAGGGAACATTGTGCAGAAGCTGATCTTCATCGAGGTACCCTGGAAGCCAGTCCCGAAAGGCCATTGGGCGGAGAAGGGGTTCACTGAGAATCTTGAAGTAAAGCGCCAGGACCTCAAGGCCATCAAAGTCCATTCCTGTCATCCAGGGTTCGTAGGATTTCCATAATTGCTGGAAGCCAGTCGAGTCATGTTGCCCAGAAGCAGGGACATCTGGATGCCGTGCTGCTTGACGACCGGAGCCGCAATGCTCCACCTTGCCTGAGAACATTGAAAGAAGGGCTCCCTCGCCATCACTGTCGACCAATTTGTCCCGCTGGAGAAAGTAGAGGTCATCGACGACGGAGGAAAGTATGCCGGTAGGATTCCCACCACTGGACACCAACACAGATGCTGAGAGAGTAAAGATTCGTAGTCCAGCCCGTGGTCAAGTCCCGATCGCCAAAGCTATCCCGACGCCCGCTGCTGGGGCTACGTTCATCACAGAGTCTTCTTTGCTGCACCAAACTCTTTGCATGGAGGTGGACCGCACGCCTCATCTTCACAAGATTTCCACGATCGATCGTCGAATAGCACCACGAAGGTCAAAGCTGCCTGCCGTCCCGATGCAAGTTTTCACCTTTCTTCGAGGAATCTACATGCCCTGTGGCTCCTGCCTTAACGGGAGTCCACTCTCTAGGGATCCATCAACGAACCAGGGTAGTTGAACATTTTGACCAAGAAACAAGACTATTTAAACATTAATGGACTGGGCTTGTTAATTCTTTTTATTACATGTTGCCCAGGTGGGGGGATCCTCACTCAGAACTGCATCTAGGTAGCTGGAGACAGCAATCTGCCATTCTTTAACCTAACTTATCTTCCTCCTTATGATCTATGCTGATACACATTGCTGTATGATTTGTATGCCATTATAACTGTCAGCAGTTGATGCATTTTAAAGGAGTCAGTAGCTAATTATACCCATAGACATTGTATATATTTTCCATGTTAACATTTTCCAGAGTACAAAGTGTGTTATTAATTAATGTATATATCTTGAACCTTATGGGCCTGATTCATGGAAGTGTTTTATAATGGCGCAATCCCATAGGAAAACATTCCATGAATCAGGCCATATATGTATATAAAGAACTGTGTTAGCACATAACATTCCTTGTGGACATTCTTTGTGGGGGCTTGGGGACTACACTGTAGTTAAGAACCAGCCTGCATCACACCCTGAGAGCTTAAGCCTTGGTTGCTCGTCCATTCTACCATATAGAGAATCTTGGCTGGGGTGCTCTGTGCTTCTGATCTGCCATATAGAGTGCAGGAGTACAGATACCCCCCTCCATTCTTTACAAAGAGTTGTCCCCCTTGAGATTGTGGAGTATCAATCAATAAATGAGTAATTGCTTTATTTCGGCTCAAGGCCATAAAAGCGTGCAAAATCATAATAAACAAACTACATTCTATAATTAATAAAACATCCCAATTATTTTTTTAAATTACATTAGATACTGAAAGTATATCAATACAATTGCACATTAGATACTAATATGAAAAGTGCATGAATAACTTTGTATTATCTCTTGTTTTAATTGAGTGTAAAAGTTTCTTTTAAACTGTAAAACACTTTTATTAAAAAAAATGTAATCCTTCCAGTCGATGATATACAATATATCGTCAGAAAGATTTTCTCAACAATTAAAAACTCTTTATACTTTCCAGAATCCTGCAAAATAAAACCCAGATATTAACACAGGGAGAGTATACTTGCAGCTCTGAAGGCCTTATTCCAAAATAATTCCGGCATGAACAGGAGAACAACATTTCCGTGTATGCAGTCAAGCCCTGTGGATGAATTTGGCAACACCAGCAACCACAGCGAGGTCTGTGGTATTTTTACAAACCTCTACAGTATCCCGTAATGTATGATTTGCTTTCTGCCTAATTAGCGGTTTCAAGAGCCACATTCTGATGTATTTCAATGCATCACACAGTAATAAGAAATAGGCCGTTGTCGCCTCACCCAAACCACATAGGAGGCAGAGATTAGACCCATTCCCTATCCAAGTCTTTGCAAGACTTGCAAACTGTAAAATACTTAATCTAAAGCTGAAATGCAGAGACCGAGCATACGGGGGGTTAATACCATCCAAGTATTCCTCAAATTAAAAATTGGATTTGATCATCAGATACCAGGGGCCTAACTTCAACTCCCTGGCCTATCTCAATCATTTTCCTCCTATTTACTTCCAGGGATTTCTTCTTCAGCTTAATTAAAACTGTCCTATCTGAACTCACAGTATCATTGCAAGCCTCCGCCTCATCCAGATCAAACAAGATTCTTTTTATATTAACAAACCACGGAATGCATTTCCCTCCCGGTAACCTCAAAAGGTGTTTCATGGCCTCCCAATAACTCCGTAGCCCCTCTGTACTCCATAAACGAATCCAAAAACAGATGTCATATTGCCTGGCCCCTATTGGGACAAACGTCTAATTCAAGATGAATCAAGGCTTTGGGGGTGCTTACAGGGACCAGGAGAATACTTTTTAACAGTTTTTTTAAAAACTATTTCCAAGCATGTAGAATCGGTATAACCCCACAGTTCTGCCCCATACAATGAGTCTGGAATAGCTTGTCTTTTATAGAGTTCTAAAATGGTTGAAATGGCACCTCTGCCATGTCTTGCAAAAAAGTGCTTATGTGTACCACTATATTTACCTAAGGAGGTGCAGGCCTTTTCCCTATGCATAACCCAGGAACCATTTTCCTTAAATCTCGTGCCTAGATAATCATAATAGGTTACTTGTTCCAGAAGATTTCCATTCACATTAAAATACATCTTGCAGAATTTTGAAAGACGAGGTGTAAAAACCATCTCCTTCATTTTCCCAATATTTAAGCAGATTCTAAGCTTATTGCATTTTTGGTAAAAATGTCCAGATTATGTTTTAAACCTTGGAGGGAACGTTGATAAGAGTTCCGAGTCGTCGGCATAAATCAACACTGGGTAAGTCTCTAACCACGTTTTTGGACAATCTAGACCTTCAGTAATTAAGGAGTCAATGATCTCCTCCACATAAATACTAAATAAAAGGGGTGCCAAGACGCAGCCTTGCCTAATCCCCTTTAAAACATCACATGCATCAGAGATCTCACCTCCAAAGCGATATCTTATGTATGTTTTATTATCACTGTCTGGATTATAGAAATTAAATGGGATGGAGCTTTCTTCTTTTTCAATACCTGCCAAAGAATGTCACGAGCCACACCATCAAAGGCATTCTTCAGTTTGATGAAGATGGCATATAGCCTTACCTTCCTAATTAAAATTTACTTCTAGATCACTAAAAATAATCTAAAACTTTGATCGATAGTGCTCTTCAACCCACAAAATCTTGCCTGTAATTTGCAAATAACCTAATTTTCCTCGGTCCAAATTTGCAAATAGTGCAGGATCACCTTCGCAAAGGTCTTGCCTGCACTATCTGGTAGCAAAATGGGACTAAAATTTGATGTGAGTTCTCTCCCCCCCATTTTAAATATCGGTATAATCAATGCATTCTGTCCGGATGCTGGAACTGTATTAAGTCTTACAAGTGCATTAAATAATTGCACAACACACAACACAGGAGCCGAAATCTCAGGTTCATCTTTAAAAATATTCAGGGGGACATTATCTGCTCCAGGAGCCTTACCACTTTTCTGGGAACATGTCGCTTGTGGACATCTTGCACACTCACAGTGAAAACACTCTCTTTTGGAGTATACTAATTAAACATTGAAAAGCCAGAGAAGTCCAGGGGAAGAGAAGACCCCCTTTTCTGGTAGAACATTGTTTTTTTCTTTTACACTTTAAAACTTTATGTTGGAACTTTGGGGAGAAGCTGCAGCTGTTCAGCTAAACGATATCCCCACGTCACGCTATATTACAGTTCGTGTGTGAGGGCCAGATTAGGATTTTGGACACAGGACAGAGACCTTTCTTGCTTTGGACATTCTGACATGGACGATCGTTTGTTTTGTTGAGGCAGGGGAAACCCCTCCTAGAGTTAGGGATATTTATTTATTTATTGCATTTATAGTAATGCCCAAGACCCTCAGGTATCACAGAGCAAGTTACATTACGTGCAAAGAAAACAGGTAATAGAGTGAAGGATAATGCAAAATGGTTACAACATGCTCGAGCGAGTTTAAAGCATACATTGGCAGGGCCATGCCTCATGGTAAAGGACTACATCAAGTATGCAGGTAAAAATAGGTAAAAAGCAACATTGAAATGCCTAACCTCATGGTGCGGGGGATGCATCAATTATCCTGGTACAAATAGGCAAAATACAAACATTGGATTTGCGTCACCTCGTGGTGCGAGGGGCTACAACAAGTAAGCTGTACAAAATAGGTTAAATGCAACATTGGAATGCCTCAGCTGGTGGTGCGGGGGGCTACATCAAGTAAGCAGGTATACATTGGTAAAATGCAACATTGGAATGCCTAACCTCATGGTGCAGGCCTACATCAGTTATGCTGGTACAAATTACTAAAATGCAGACACTGGAGTGCCTCACCTCACTGTGCGAGGGGCTACATCAAGTAAGCAGGTATAGATAGGTGAATGCAACATTGGAATGCCTAACCTCATGGTGCAGGGCAAAGGGGGGTCTGGGAGTCTCTCTACCAGCACAAACACAGCCCATTGACCTGTTCATGGGTGGATGGCCCCTGGGAGAGTCTCAACCAAGTCTTTACCTCACTGTCCCATTCACAGAGGAGAGATATCCCTGCATATCAGTCTTTGTCCTGCCCAGGGGCAGTCCAGCACCAAAATACTAACCAAGTCCTCTCTGAACAAGAGTACCAACAGCAACCCCAGAACGTGTTTCGGCCTAGTCGGGCCTCATCAGTGAGGTAAAAAAGTGGGGTCTGGGAGTCTCTCTACCAGCACGAACACAGCCCATTGAGCTGTTCTTGGGTGGATGGCCCTTGGGAGAGCGGTGCAGGGGGCTACATCAAGTAAGCAGGTATAGATAGGCAGAATTCAACCTTGGAATGCCTAACCTCATGGTGCGGGGGCTACATCAATTACGCTGATACAAGTAGGTACAATTCAGACATTGGAATGCTTCACCTAATGGTGCGAGGGGCTACATCAAGTAAGCAGGTACAGATAGGTAAATTGCAACATAGGAGAGCCTCACCTCATGGTGCGGGGGCTACATCAAAGTATGCAGGTAGAAATAGGTAAAATGCAGTATTGGGTGAGTGAGAGGCCAGCAGAGCCTCATACCTAGGTAGGAGGGGTTGTGTTGGAATAGCATAGGCAAAATGAGGATGCACAGGTCATGGTAGGTAGTAACAGGTCAATTGCATAAGCAGGGAGGAATTAGAGGGCTGCGCAATGGCTACAAGGTCAATTAGGTAGTTGTAGTCACGGTAGGCTGCAAGTACGGCACGCCAGCTACCAGGTCGAGGCCATTGGTTAGTTCAGACAAAAGATTATATGCAAAGGGTAAGCGAGAGGAGACACAGAAATAGCCGGACCTAGGTTGATGATCCAAGCAGAGCACCACTTGCAGACAACTCTTCGAACCACTATAGGCGATCACAAGGGTAGATCAAGGAGCAAACCAGTAATGGTGAGTCCCAAGCAAAAGAGAGTTGCAAGAGTCCCGGGGTGGGTTGTAGCTGCCTGCATTAGTGAAGATGCACATGGCCGCAAGTACCGCATTTGTGTGGGACACGTAGCAGGTGGCTATGGTAGCATTGAAGGTCAAAAGCAACAACATAGCAGGGGAGGTTGAGGGTGGCAGATGGCCACAAGAAGGCAAATAGACCCATGAGCAGCATTGAAGTACATACGA
The DNA here is from genome assembly GCA_002915635.3 of Ambystoma mexicanum. Lineage (NCBI taxonomy): Eukaryota > Metazoa > Chordata > Amphibia > Caudata > Ambystomatidae > Ambystoma > Ambystoma mexicanum. The sequence continues at coordinate 28,709 of PGSH02013854.1, forward strand.
GGTATGTTCTGGCTGTGAGCACAGTGCTTAGAGACGTATCAAAGTAGGTGGATCTGTAGGAGATTTGAGGGGGATCCGGATCGGGGTGGAGGAGAAAGCACCGGAGATAGAGGCAGGCCTGCAGCCCGCAGCCATCACCGGTCAGGGCCAGTCAGGGAGATAAACCATGCCTTAAACGAAGGCCTTTAACAGGGCCGGTGTCACCTGCTGTCTCCAGAAGGGCGTTGGTGATGAAGTGGGCCCAGCCAATCAGTGGCAGTCATAGGCGGGCTGACGAGGAGGCTGATGCCCAGTGAGCAAGTTGGCTGGAAGCAGTCGGCCATATTAGAAAGATAAAGAAATGCTCAAAAAAGCCTGCAGTCCCATGGGGCTTACCTTCTTTCTGGCGGTATGAAATGTTTCCTTCAATCACTCCAGAGCCTGAATGTAGCAGATGCAGGGCCAGTCATGGAGGTAAACGAGGCCTTAAATGAAGGCCTTTAACAGGGCCGGCATCGCCTGCCATCTCCGGTAAGGGCAGCTGATGATGAAGCGGGCCCAGCCAATCAGTGGTGGTCATAGGCGGGCTGACAAGGGGGCTGATGTCCAGTGAACAGGTCGGCTACAAGCAATCGGCCACATTAGAAAGATTAAAAAATGCTCGAAAATGCCTGTAGCCCCACAGGGCTTACCTTCTTTCTGGTGGCATGCAATGTTTCCTTCAAGAACTCCGGTATAGGCAGGATTTCCATAAACTTCTCTTTTATTTTATCAATATAAGTCTTTACACAACACCAAAAATGACACTGAGTCTTCTTACTTACTCTTGATCCCTTTCACGTTGCTTAAGTAATGGTGTGCCTGAAAGTTACATCTCTCACCTGGAAGCACGTCCTTCACTGTACTAATTGTCCTTAATACAGTATCCCCCACTGATTAAGTAATGCATTTCCGCTTTAGCACGTCCCTTTTGTCATTTTTGGAAGGAACTGAAAAAGTTCCTGTTCTGTAGTGCAAAATTACCTCTGGTTGTGGCATATTTTATGTTAGGCATGGATACATTATTCTATGAGTAGGCTGGGAATGTGTTTAATAATTTTAAATGATGTTAAAATAATTATATATTATTAGGTACTATTTATATTGTGATGAATGTGTAGTTTGATTATGCTGCGAAATTTGTATTTCTGTCTAGCACTCCGTTGACATTTTGTGTTAGTTTCCATACATAAGAAATTGCTAAGTAAATACATGAATAAATAATGTCATTGGATAAAACTTGCTAACAGATTTAATACCATCAAATGGAAATGGTGAATTATTCATTTTTTTGTTATTTATTTTATTTCTTGGGTATTTATAATGCCCCTATAGACAAGCTTTTCAAGGTGCAACAAGAGAGGGGGGTGAACAGGGATGACAGAACAAAACAGTCCTACTAGGCCTTGTGACATTCGGATCGTGCAAGTTCAGTAACAAGAAGTTTGAGGGGTAGAGGTTTCCGCCCTGACCTTCCGTTCAGGGTGGAAGGCCGGGAGAAAGCATGTGCCAGGGGAGGCTAGGTGGACAGAGCCAGGGGAAAGCAGAGAGTGCAGGGAAAGGAAGTTCCACAGGCTAAGTGTAAGGAGAGGGGCTGGAAGGGCTCAAGGGGTGCAGCTCCAGCCAGGTTATTGCAGGGTGTAGGGGCCCGGTAGGGCAAGTGCAGGTTGAAGGGTGTGGGGAGTCAGGGGAGAATAAGTGCAGTGGTAGACTGGGTGAGGAGGGCCTGGTGTCCTCCAGAATGAAAGAACCAGGCAGCCAGGGATGATTAGCAGGGGAGGGGGAGAGGGAAGGAGGAAGAGAAAAGGAAGGTCTTGAGAAGCTTCCGTAACTTAAGGAGGTCTGTCTCAAGCCTGAGAGGGTCAATGAGGCCATTCCAGAGGGAGGCACCTATGGAAGAGCGAGATCTACCCCCACTCTCTGCTTGGAGAAGTGCTTGATCTGCAGAGAGCTGGAGCTAGAAGACCGAAGAGCTCGAGCAGGAAGGTAAGTAGGGAGAGAGAGATGGATGCAGCAGGGTCCCAGGCCCCAGAAAGACTTGTGGATGATGCAGAGGGCCTGGAACCTGATCCTCGCTGGAACCGGGAGCCAGTGGAGAGATTATAGGGCTGTAGAGATGTAGTCCCTAGGCTTGAGTCCGAGGATAAGTCTTGCAGTCCCATTCTGGATTAGTTGAGGGGGGCAAAAGGAGGAACTGGGTAGATTGAGGAAGATGCTGTTGCAGTAGTCCAGGCTAGAGAGGACCAGAGCTCTGGAGGCATTGAGTTTCTGGTGGAAGGTGAGGAAAGGGAGAATGCCTCCGATGAGATGCAGCTGAAAGTGGGCCTTCTTGGAAAGGTCTGTGATGTGAGGAGAGAAGCAGAGTGAGGAGTCAAAGATGACACCAAGGTTTTGTCTGGTATGCATTTATAAATGTGTGAATTATTAGTGAAAGTTGAATCTGCCTTGGCTTTTGCCATGACTGTGGATTTAGAACAGATGAAACTTGCATTTTATTTTGGACACAAGTTTTGCAGATGCAGTGGGTGACCACAAAATGTAACAGATATGAGCCTGGCTGGGAAGCAGAATGCGCAATAATGACAAAGATTGAGCATAATGTGCACCCAAAGTATGCTTGATATCTAGATGGACAGTTTGGCACAAGGAAACTGCCTCGGTCTCTGTGTCCTAGATGGGCCTGTGGGGGGCATCCCTGGGCTGAATATGATGCACTCATGGCTTCAGAGTCTGTACGAGAGCTACACTGTTGGTGATGCAGTGACTTCGGCAAGTAGAACAGATCCACATCGAGGGGGAATTATATGAGGTTTAATCAGTGACTCCTGGTTGGAGGGTTTCAGGGGTGGCTCAGCAGGTTCATTGACTGTTGCTGACATGGCATTTTTCTGTGGAGTTCAACTTTTAAACCTGGTGAGTGATCAGCAACACTTACTTCACTTGTACATCCTCCGAGCAGGGAGAAGGTAATTACAACTTGTAATGAGGATCAGAAGTTGGCACCTATGCCAAGCAATGTCATGATCAATGGCAGCCCTCGCCAACAACCCCCACTGCATGTTCATGGTGGCACCTGGCTTTCCTTTATCAATGTGCTGTGGGACTGGGGGCACCGTGAGAGAGACCTGTTATCTTGGGGCTCCTTTTCTCCCAGCATCCTCTTTTGGGTGGATTTGTTCATATCCTGATGAGCAGGACTCACAACCAAAGGACTCAAAGAGAGAGATGTGTCCATGCCCATGACCTCTGCGCTGCCAGGCAGGCCGACTTTAGGCCTTCAAGAGGTGGCAGTGCCGTGTTTGTCAGCACTGGATTAGATTCTGTAGCAATAACTCCATGGAAGGCTTTGCATGTCCTCACGGATGAGATGAAGTCTGTGTCTCGGGATGTCTGAAAAGCAAGGGACAGTGATCCCCTTGAGGGTCAAGTGGAAAGGTGTGGGTAGTGCATGCTCCATTGACAGATGTCGATTCTTGGGAACAGGAGTGAGCTTGAGTCCTGCTTTACTACTGCCCTGAATGGATCCAGGGGAGTTTGCCTTGGAGGGCTTCTCCTTGGGGCTTGCTTGCACCTCCGGGCTGAACGTCAGAATGTGCATTCTATGCGGTAAGGTAAACTGACTTTGCCCTGGTATGGTTTGCACCTATTTATAGTGTACTTTTAGATGTCCCTACTTTGATGATGTCATCTTTTGAGGATCTTGTTGGATACAACACTGTGATTGCTCCTCTGTAAATTTATAATACTTTTACTGTATTTATACTCTATTTTTAACTCAGGCAAAACTGCATTCCTGTAGTGCTCTATTGGTGTTTTCCTAGTCCCTGTTGTGCCCTTTTTGTTGACTCTTCGCCCTCTTTGTTGACATGGCATAACATAAGATTGTACTTATGCCTGACATGTAGCTCGCTGTACCATTATGAGCAGGGTTCGCAGGGCAGGAACTATGGCGTATTCTGATCATGAGAACTTCTAACACTTGAGAGTGTGAGATTTGCAATATATCTTAGAGCATATCAGCAGACCCATAGCAGCCTTTCCTACCCTTTTGTCTCCAAATGTATTAACCTTTCACTCAGTTCATACTAGACTGGCCCACACCTGGCCCCAGGCTTGCCAGTCCCTGAATTACTTTTCTAGAGTCTGTCCTCTGCAACCACTGAAAGGCAATTGTGGGTCAAAAAGCAGAATCAAATTATCAAATTGGCTTGAACAAATCTTGAGCCCATCATATAGCCAATAACTAAACAAAAAGAACATTAAATTGAGCATATATAACTGTTCATGCCAGACTATAGCCTCAAGGCTTTGTCCTTGAGCTATCCTCCAGGCCGATGTGCTATCAGCCCTCTCCTGATCTTTGAACTCTCGTCACCTAGGCAGCATGTTTGATTCCAAACACGTTAGAATACATTATTTCTGCACTCTAGATCTATAGCCTACCTTAATGGATCCACCTGCATCTAGCCTTTCACAGAAAAATTCATTTCCCCAGCCACATTACACCCTCCCTACATTTATGTCCTCTGCACTCTCTTTTTTATCTTCTTATCTTCTCCCCACTCCTTTTCCTGTGCTGACTAAGGTCTGGATACCATGGGTGGGGGGCACAATATGATATTATATGATAGGTTATTTATAACACGCTTAATACCCGAGGTTTCTAAGCGCATACCTGGGGATCAATCCAGTGTTGCTCTGTGTTATCTTGCATCCAAGGCGGGCATGTTGCCTCTGAGCTATCCTCCCAAGACCGAATACATCAACCTCCATACAAACCAGGTGCACTGAGACCAGTAGGGTGGTGACTTAGTGCAGTTAAAACCCTTGCAAAATAACACAACAAAACTAGACAGAGTGTTTACAGAACATTATGGAATGGCTGGATATATTTTAATAGCACCGTGGGCCAGTGTCATATGTATACATAGAATCAGGGATTCACAGGATATAACTAATTGAATCATGTGATACCCAGTGCTATGTCCTAGTCTAATAGGATACATAGTATTATAGGGGACTAAAAAACAAAAGGTGTATGACAATGACATCACCATAAAGAAGTTTCCATACTCATTCTAGGAGTCCAATGACAAGAAAACTGATAGAGCAAACTTAGCCTCTACTAACGATACAAAACAAGAAACCAGTCCTACATGGTTCAAATCAGACTCAACCCCTTAGTATTTGCAGTTGAATTTTTAACAGTATATATTCTCATTCATCCAGTTGTGAATCATAGTAGAGACATGGGAGTCCCAAAGTAGCGGCACAAAGGAGATCAACATCATGCTCCCCTGCATCATCCCGTAAATCTATTCAGTCTATTCATGCATACATTTAAGCCAATTTGCACCATGGGGAGTGTGTTCGGCCAATAAGGTGGCTGGGAATGCAGCCAAAAGTTGTTAGTGGCTGCCCGTGATCACTTGCCCACCTAGGCAAGTCTGACAGGTCACTGACAATTTCTTTTCAACTAGGTGGCTCCCACACTCCTTCCACCTCCCCCCCATCTCACAACCGCATCACCAGCCCTCATGGAATCTCACACCACTGCCCCTGCCCTCCCCATCTCATCTGACTTACCTACTAGATCCTGGAGCTTCTTTTTCCTCGCCACCCCAGCTCCGTCACCATTGTCACCACCATGGGAATGTACCCTGGCAGGTATAAAGGTGCTCCCACAATCAATCAATTAATCCAAAATAATGGAGCAGACCAAAGTGCACGAGAAACCCAGCTTTATTTGTTTTATTTGCAAAACACAACGGCCAGGAGAATACACCAAAGCATTCTCAATTTGCCCACATCAGAACAAGGGTTATAACTGAAGAAACCACACAATTAACATTATTATACAAAAACAATGCTTCATACTATTCCAGCAATATCACTGGCTACTCTAATGAAAACCCCAATAGAGCCCTATATTTATTTTGTTTACATTTTTAAAGCGCTCACACAGCCCGGGGGCATCAAGGCACTGTTACAGAATTTTTTAGTTTGTTGTTGTCTTAGTTGTATATTTATAACGCGCTTGGGGATGGAACCAGTGTTGGTTGGTGTCGTCTTGCTTTAAATGTGAGCACGTTGCCACTGAGCTATCTTCCACGGACATATGTTAAAAGCTATCATTGATCAACCCATTATCTCCACATTCACTTGCTTCTGCCATCACTGTCTGAACTCCCTCATCATTGGTTGTAACATTATTATACTGACAACGTTACAAAATTCTTCTGTCTTTGGTTAGCTCTCACTCTAGTGGTCCTGATTGTTGCATTTGCAGGAACAATCCAGTAAGTGTGAAAAAAAAGATCAAAACTTGGCTTCTGAACAGATAACAAAATATTCCCATCTCCCTTCTCATGAAAGGCCCCAATTGTCCCAGACCGTTCCTAATCTTGAACAGTTCATTCTGTCCTCCTGTCTTAAAACACATTGGCCCTCATTACGACCCTGGCGGAGATCCATGGTGCAATTTGCACCATGGACCATGGCGCAGAGCTGCCAACTCCGCCATGGGGGTTGGCGGACTTACCGCCCCATTCCGACCTTGGCGGGGCGGTTAGTCCCCAATCCCCATTTACCCTTCCCCATTCCCATTTTTGCCCCATAGGGTATAATGGGAGTGGGGAAGGCGTTAATTACGCCACCGTAAATTACGGTGGCGTAATTAACAACAAGTCCCGTAGCGCCATGGATTTTTCCGCCTGCAAAAAGCAGGCGTAAAAATCACCATGGCGCTACGGGAAGTCGTAATCTGGCGGAGAGGTACGCCATGCATTACGCTGGCGTAAACCCCTCTCCGCCAGGGTCGTAATGAGGGCCATTGTCATTTGCAGGTGCACAATCTTTTAATTAGGTCCTGGAATGAATGGCTGTCTTATCAAAAATGTGGTGAGGGCCCACTGTTCAAAACTAATTTCTCGTATTTATTTGCATGCTACTGCATTCTATTGTGAGTGAATGGCACTGCTTTGCCATGGGTTCCGCTGTGTATACATCTTCTCTTTGTCTCTCTGACAAGGTTATTGTATGCATCTGGCGATCAAAGCTCTGTGTGTTCATTTTTGCCATCATCGGAAACTAAACTAATTGTTACATATCTGGTCTCGAGCCATGTGAAAGGCCAACTTGTGCAGTTTCAGCCAACACCATCAAATCCTCCCTTTCTTCCTGATCTTGGCTCCCCTGTGCTTTCTAAACACCATAAACAGACAAAAACACCATTGCATCATCAACACTCAGGGGTTTGTGCAATTTTGACAGAGGGCCTTGTTTAAACAATGACTGTACTATTGCTCATTTGTTGACACGTATACTCTCATATGTACCCTACTTGGCTATGCATGCTGCCAATCAGTACCTTCCCTATATCGTCTCTGTGTTCAGCAACCTAGTCCTGTCTGTGGTGCAGTAAAACTAGCTCCCCGCAGTGTGGCAAAACTAACTCTATCCTACTTGTGTTAACAATCTACAAAACAACACAGCGACTGCATGAACAAAGATGGGCAAACCGTGTTTGCTATGGGAGTTTCCTTATTCTATATTTCCATTCTTGCCTAGGGACTACAGTGGGTGTGGCTTGGTGCATCATTGGTTTCACCCACACCATCACATTCCCCTTCTGGTCCATTTATTGACCACAACCCCTTGTTCCCTCTTCCTGTGATATTCATTCTTTGGTATCCAAGCTCTGCATACTCTTCTGGTTCGCAAGTCATGAAGCATCATCTCCATCAATCAACCCAGTGCTACATTAATTCTTTGGGGCCAGAGGAGGAGTAAAGCACACTCCAGGTGGACCAATAGGCCTTTCTATTGGAACCATGCAATATTCCCTTTTGCCTTTTTGTGTATCTGTCTGTGTATGGACGTGTATTGAGAGGGAAGTAGTGCCCAATGACCCAAGCACAAGGGACATCATGTGTGCCTGCACACTCTTCTTCCCGCCCCCTTACAGTATCCCAACACTATCTGTAGGACGCAGAGACTTACAAGCAATATGAAGAAAATTAGAACTACTACTTTAAATATCTTGCTCAACCAATCGGGTACTCAGGAGAACATCAGACGGTACCATTCCTCATCTACCAATTTACTGCTTTCTCTCTCCATGGTAGTGTGAAACGTGTGCAAGGCAGCTATGGCATCAGTCAAACTGCCATTCGGTTTGTCATTTGCTGGCAGGAACGTACAGCAAACTTGTGCCAATTTTTGCACAACCCCCTCCATGTCAGTGAGGAGATCTAACACATAGAGAGCGGTTAGTCTGGCAGCCGTAGGTTCCTCCTGTATGGCATTCAGCCCTTTTTTAGTGGCATTTGCTGGTTGCATCAACTCCCACCTGGTTATTTGAATCCATTTAGAATTTGATGCAGCGTGCACCTGGTGCGTGAAGAGATGGCAAAAATACTGCTGCTCTGCTGAACAACCTATACTTAGTGGGTATTGCTGTAATCTTTGCGCACTCTGGGCACAAACACATGAACACCATCTCCCCCTCCCTAGGAGCACAAAGACTACACAAACTGTGTGTTAGAAGATTCTGGCGTCCCCTGACCTTCAACAGCTCTCCTACTCTATCACAGCCAACATCAGATTGGATAGGTTATCCAGCCGGACCTCGCAAACCCCACCTCCTGAACACCTTCCCTCTGCACAAGTCTACATGCCAACCACACACCTACCACCCATAACAACCACTTATCTGTGCCCTTATCAACATCAGATCACTGGGTGCCAACACACTAGAAGCTCACAAACTCATCATCGGCAATCAAATTGACCTACTAGCCATTACAGAATCCTAGCTACATAGTGTCTCTGGCTCTATGCTCAGCCTAGCCATCCCACTCAACTACTTGATCTACAGAATTGACTGTGCCAAGGCCATCGGTGGTGGAGTCGCGGTCATCTACAAATCTGACCTCCAGATCCACACCCTTCCTCTACTTCTCACAGAGGGATACAAAACACTATCTCTTAAGCTTAAGACCAATCCCCAGACATATTTCACCATTCTCTTGCTCTACCGACAACCTTCGCCCCCAATTCACCTGACTCTGAAATCCCCCTCCTCATAACACCCTTCCTCAAACCAGACAGCAAGTGCATAATCTTAGGTGACTTCAAACTGGGTTTCCATGATCACACCAATCATAAAGATACCACTGTGGTCCAAGTCCTCCATGACATGAATTTCTCACAACTTGTTTCTGCTCCCACTCACATGAATGGGCGTACCCTTGAATGTAAACTTACAACCAACTCGACCATTGACTTATCTCTCTTCAGCCAAGTCCTGTGGTCCAATCACCATCGGAATTAATTTAAATGACACCTCTTGTGCCCCGAGAGAAGCCCCTGACTTCTACCTATCCAAAACATAGCGAGAAGCACATAGAAGCTCACTCATGAAACACTAAAACCCACCTTAGTCTCGCTCATTGAAACACGGCCTCCCAACTGCAAGAGCCCCATGGCTCTTGCAAACCACTAAAATGCTAGCCTCCTAGTTTAAAAAAAAAATATTTATGGTGTTTTGTTTCCCCTATGTAAGAGAAGAAATTAGAAACTTTCACAAATACAAAGATGAAAACTTTCCCAATATATAATATAAAATCAAGTACATTTTAGAAAAAAAAAATAATAATTTATGCAATTTTAACAGTTTACAGCAGAAAAGGAAATTAAGGAGAAACCTGAAACACCGGACAGATGATTGACTATTTGCCGAATATTCAGCTACTCAGTTTGTTCCTCTTCGTCACATGCAGCCTTTCCCAGCTTGTTCAAAATTTAAAAGATGAAGCCACATAACACCAGAATTAAACCCTGCGTTTGACCACCCATCACACTGTACCACCTGGCTTCATTGCCTATTGAAATGTCTAGATGTTTCTCCCGTTCTTCCTTCAGAGCCCCGCAACCCATCACCAAATGTTTTGTAGTTTCTTTCATTCCCACCAAACTCCACAATCTACAACTCGTATTTCCTTCTGGCCCTTTCCACCTGGACACTCTCTCCAGTGTCAGTAGTTGGTTTAAACAAAATCGTAGATACAATATTCTCCTTCTTGGACACAGGAAAAAAGGTATATATTTCAACACCTGCTCTCTTTTATAGACCAGCTTAGCATATTCCCTATAAAGGGTGTATTTTGCCAGCTCATCTGCTGTGTTCCCCCAGACATATTGGAAGAGCTTTTATTTTTACCTTGGATGGATTTAGGACAAGCTCCTCTCTGGAGGATCCTACTTTTGTCAGCAAAGCATTCATTTCTTCCTTCAGTTTGGTAAGTGACACCTCGAAGTGCATGTTTGGACTTCACCCCATTTTTCGTAAAACAAATTTGTTGTTGGATTTGAGAGTTTAGCGTAAACCAACAACTTCCTCCATGTGGCCCTAGTAGCCAAAGAAACAAGCCCAAACTCATGTCTTATTACTGGGTTTGGAACAGAGTTGGCTAACCTTAGTGTATTCTTCCAAAGCTTGCCCTGGATCATGTTAAGGCTGTGCCCAGGATCGGTGAGATTAATGTCAACTCCATAGAGAATAGTTGGTTCAACTTGCATCAGATAAATTGTACCAATGGAGTCAAAGAGAAGGAACATAGCTATGCATACAACCATTTAATTTTTGTTAATTGAGACCCATGTTTAGAATTTAGGTACTGTGCCACACCTTGTTTCGATGTAGAGTTCAGCCCTTCATAACCCAGATAAGTCAGTGCGGTTACTCGCTCAAGTGGCTCAGCACCCACCCACCATGTCACCACTTTTGGACTTCTCTTGGTTGAGAATATACAAACTCTTGATTTCATGCCATTTTCTTATTTTTATTTTTATTTTATTAAAATGATTTGGTTTAGATATTAAACATCTTTGGTTATGCCAGTTTTCAGGTTAAGGATCGCATAAGAATATACATAAGATGTTTCTTTAATATTGCCTTTTGTCGTCTAGAATTGTTTTTAGAAATTGCATCATGGTGAAGATTTCTTTTTTTGTTCCACCCTGAAGAAATTTAGCCCATCGATCTTCAGTTGTCAATTCGGTTGGTGCGGTTAAGTACATGTCTCTAATGCGCATTTTTGCATCAGTTACGGCTGGAAAGGAGATGATAATGTGCTTCAAAGTTTCAAGCTCGTTTTTCTTGATTGCAGAATCCTCAGAAAGCCTTATCCTTTGGTAGGAGATTCCTAGTTGACAGTAGTTCCCGTGTTGGTAGCAGATTTAGCCGGAAGCGTAAAAACATGTCTCTAACTTGAGTAGATGGAAAGCGTTGGAGATAGGATGGGAGGCAGTTTACTGGATGGATATCAAATTTACATTCTTGGTTAAGTTTGTATTTTGCTTTAGCCTCTATAGTTGCTATCGAGTCGCTTTGGGCAAGTCTTTTTTTGCTTTTTCCGGACGGAGTATTAGCAATTCTGTTGAGTTATCTGCCATGTTTCTAATGTCTTCCATATGTTTTTTCCAGGCTAGTAGAGTAGACGCTTTTGTTGTATTTTCTTTTCCTTGGAATATTTCTAGTGCCGGGATATAGAAATCGGTAATGAGTTTCCTATAGAAATCAAATTTTCTCCATGTGTGGAGTGATGTCAGTAATTGGAGTGCCAGTTCATATCTGATACGGACCATTGGGAAAGACTGAGGTAATGATAGAACTTTCCTCCAAAAGAGGCCTTCTAGCCAAGTCCATATCGTTCCATCTAGATTAATCATTGATTCACTTCCGTAAAGAAGGATTGCCACAACTTTTTGCCTGTAGAATGTTGTGATTGGTTGCATTGAAAATTTCCCATATTTAAGATGTAGGAGACGACCTTGGCGGCTAGTGAGAGGGTTTACGTTTGGAGGAAAATACCCCAGTTAGATTCTGTTGGTGATCGATTCACCCACATCCCCAGGTATTTTACAGTTGTTACTCTAGCTCAGGGCTGTTGGTTCAAGAACATTGTTTTCACTTGCTGACTTGACTTACGGGTCGGTGCTAGCAGCATGTCTTTCGACTTTTGGGTGTTTATTACAAGATGGTTTGCTTTCACATAGGCCTCTAGTTTTGACAATGCTGTTTGGAGACGTCTTGGTGTTTGAGAGCATGAAACAATATCATCTGCATACATACTACATGGAATGCTTGTTGCGTTGATCTTTGGAGGATTTGCCATCGGGGTATTAGTCTCAGTTTCATAATCAGCCATGAATAGATGGAATAGCGTTGCTGATAATGGGCAGCCTTGCTTGAGGCCATTAAATGTTGGAATGGCATGTGAGACTGTGCCGTCTTTTGAAAGTCTAACTCTAATGGATGTGTTTTCGTAGAGTAGCTTCAATGGCTCCAATATGCTGTTCGGGCAACCCCATTGATGTAATTTGGACCAGAGCTGTCGAAAGCCAATTTAAGATTGATTAAATGCTGCAAAAATGTGTCTTTTGTTGTAAATTGCCTCTTGTTTTAGCAAGTTTGTCTTTTTGCAAATATTTGATTTGCTTTGGCCCAAATATTTAGTTTCTCCAGAAGTATGTTGGCAAAAATCTTTCCCAATGGGTCTAAAAGAACGATAGGTCTTTAATTGCATGGGTCTTTTGTATCGCCTTTTTTATAGATTGGTAGCAATACCGCTTTTTGCCATGATGGAGGAATGGATTTGGCTTTGTCGATTGTACTGAAGATGTGAGAACAGATATCTATCCAGATGGTTTTATTTGCTTTAATAATTTCATTGGAGACGCCATCGGGGCCCAGCGCTAGTGATGGATTTAAATTTGATGATCGCTTTCTCAATGTCTTCAGTCTCCCAGGTGAAAGACCAGGGATTTTTTTGTCGATGACTGGTGTGATTTTCTTCAGTAGTGTTGTCCCTATAAAGACTCAGGAAGTGTGATTTCCAGCTCTGTTCATCCACTTTTGATGACATCTTAACTGTGGGGACCATTTGAGGGTTCAGTAGTTTCCACAAGTCTCTCGTATTACACTTATTTAATGCGAGCAGCATTGTTTCGGCATCATTTTGGATTAGCAAAACTCTATTGCACTTCATCCAGTTTTGATATTGCTGCTTGAGTAATCTTATTTTTCCATGGTTTATTTGAGGAAGTCACCGTATCTTTTTAACTTTACGTCTCAGCTCCTTTTTCTTGTTCGCAATTGCGCTTGAGTATGCATGTGTGTGATATTTGTTCTTGTGATTTACTGATGATCGGAGGAGCCTGAAGCTGTTCAGTTGCTGTGGATAATTCAACTATTTTGTGTGTGACAGGGAATTACTATTTATTTGGTCCGACATTTTTCTCAAATTTTTGTGGGAAATTTTTAATCTGTTCAGGCTCGGATTTAGAGTCAGTTCTGGAAGTTTATGTTTTTCTTTCAGCGGATTATACGTTTGGCCACGAGTTGTCAGGATTGAATGATCGCTGTTATCAGATTTGATGTTTTCGACTTGAAGCAGTTTTGAGTGGATCTGTTCGGTTAAAAAGATGTAATCAATGGTGGCCCCGGAGGGACTCGAGACCATGTGTGCAACGGTTTGAGTGTAACTTTGTCCAAAAAGTGCACTCTGGAAAGACCTCTGGTTGTCAATTCTTTGAGCCAGCATTGGGCACGTGAAGACATGTTGTTTGTTTCTAATACCTTGCCGGCCTGGTCATACAAGTGCAGATTCAGGTCCCCACATAATATTATGTTGATCTTTGGATATCTTGGGACGATATCATCAATGCCAGTGCAGGCTTTGTCGATGTATATTTCGTCGGCAATGGCCACTGGGTTCCAGTAGTTATTAACTATGCCGAGTAGATCGAGTTTGTGGGTTGGATCTTCCTTGACTAAACTCAGTACAGTTATTTGAATACATTAGTTGATATTAGTTGATTCGATGATTTTGAGGTTACTGCCCACTTTAATTAAGGTCAATAATCCGGCATTTGGCTGCCCTTTTTTGCTGGTTATCGTAGATGTCATCATGACAACATAGCCGTCAAAAATCGGTTGTGTTATAATCCATGATTCTTGGATGCATATGATGTCGTATATAGTCAAATTGTGGACCTGTTCTCTGAATAGATGGCTGTTTCCTCACGTGTTCCATGAACATAATGAGAGTTTGGAATCAAGTTGTTGCAGTGATGGTTATTGGGAATTATCACATCGCTCTGAGTATGTTGTTTGTGACCAATCCATTACCCTCCGTATGTGATGGTCATTGTGATCAGAATTCTTTTGATTAGTCATGTAGAGGTCTTGGTGCCTGTTTTCTGTAGTCCAAGTATTTCTTTGGGATTTTTCATATCTTGTTTCTCTTTGTTGCTTCTCTGGATGGATGGCTTGGTTTAATAGGAATCCTTTTTTTTCTAATATTTTTTCCATTTCCGCTTCTTTGTGTGGTTCAACATAATCTATTTCAAATCCAAGTGAAGATAGTATGTTCTTTTGGTTAATGATTAGCTGTTTTGTACTGACGGACGTGAGAAGTATTTGAATTCTATCTAGGTGTCTCTCATCCCTAAAATTTACTGTCAGGATGTCTTGTGTGGTGATATTTTTTAAGTTGGGGATTGCTTTGAATATGCACAAGACATTTGTTCGATTAAGAATCAGTTCATCTGCATTTTTTTGTGTTCTTTTCAGAAATACAGCTCGTGAAATTGTAGTTTTCCACGGGTTAACGAATATTGGTTGTAGTATTCCAGTATTGGTTATTTGATTTGAGGATGATGGTGATTAGATATGGGAGACGTCGATTCTGGAATGATTTGTTTGTGTTCCATCTGACTCGAATGTAGAACTGGACGTGTCTTCACACCACAAAGTCATCTGCAATTCTTGCATTGAGCGCAATTTCTCATATTCATCCACAATCACGAGAGAGGATTCACTTGGTTGAAAATGCGCTTCTTCTGAGATATCTAGTTCCTCATCAAAATGCTGCATTAGGTTTAGCAGCATATCTAGTTGCGCATCCTCAGTTAAATCTTCAATTCACCCATTTCCACGAAGCGTCAAGGATCCATTTCCTGTCTTGATTGGTGGTTGTATTGATGGAACGGTTGTGTGTAGTGAGGTTTTTATGGGTTGTTTTTGAGGTGTTGGTTTAGGTACAGTGAGGTTTCTGAGAAAGGCTCTGGAACTGACTTGTCTTTTTTTGGTTCTGGTTTTCTTTTGAGCCTTTGCATGTTGTGCCTTGGGACTGAAGATGGCATAGTTACTTACTAGTGAGTTAGGATTGTTTTTGTTGGTTTTAGTTAAAGGATTCAGGTCGAGTGGACAGTCATTAAGATTTTGACCCAAATTCAGAAGAACAGTGTTGGTTGGGTCTTTAATTGCGGAGTAATCCTTCGGTTGGTGGAAGTCATCATATGATATATGATATGATATGGCATTTATAACGCGCCTATACACAAGTGTTTCAAGGCGCGACGAGGCAAGGAAGGGGGAACAGAGGGAGGACAGACAACGATCCTACTAGGCCAGGTGTCATTCAGATCGCGCAAGTGCATGGGAAGGGGAAGGAGGAGAAGTGTGAGAGAGAAAGGGGAGAGGACAGTGCAGTACATGGGGTAAGAAACAAAAACATAAACAGTAAGTAAAAGTACAGCCAACAGGTGGCAAGTGCAAGGCTAAGTTCCGACACCAGGTGTCAAGTGTTGGTAGTGGGACTGTAGGGATACAGAAACAGTCCCCAAGTGCGGGGGTTGCCAGGAGGGCAGTGCAGGAGTGCGATCTGAGGGTGACCAGGTAACCAGTGCAAATTCAGTGTCACCAAGAAAGCCAGCAAGGGAGAGGGGGAGAAAAAGCAGAAGCAAAGAGAAAGGTTTTGAGGTGCTTCCGGAACTGAAGATGATTCTCCTCAAGTTTCAGGGCGGCAGGGAGTCTGTTCCAGAGGGAGGCCCCAGCCGAAGAAAGAGATCTACCACCAACTCGTTGCTTGGAGAAGCGACTGACCCTGAGGGAGTTTCAGGTAGATGAGCGAAGAGCTCGAGAAGGAAGGTATTTGGGGAGAGAGAGTTGAAGGTATTGAGGCCCCAGTCCCCAGATGGCCTTGTGGACGATGCAGAAGGTTTTGAACTTAATCCTTGCAGCCACTGGGAGCCAGTGCAGAGAGATCACAGTTATTAGGGCTGAAGTAAGTTGTGTATTGTCAGCCCTGTCATTTCTGGCAATATCTGAGAGGCATGATTGCCACATCTTACTTGTTTCGGCCTCATAATCCAGACGGTCTTATATTTTGTGAACAAAGGATTCAATAAAGATCTGCTTTGCATGGATGAGGGCAAGAAGTGTGGCTTGGTCTTTACTCGCCTCCACACACGCTTCTTGCATTTTTAAAAAGGAATCATTGTTTTGCGATGTTACTGCAATCAGCATGTTCTGGAGGTCCTTCATGGTGGTGGGAATTGATGGCATATGCTCCGCTGGGGTG
>PGSH02013855.1:0-47494 GCA_002915635.3 Ambystoma mexicanum
CACATGCAGTAGTCATTTGTCCTATTTGTGCCCCCTTCTTTGGGGACAGGGGTGAGCCTCTGGCAGGCAATTGAGTCTCTGTGACTGACGTACAGGGCTACTCTGAATGGAACTTATCTGTGTTTTGCTAGAGGATGGGCCGAGTGGAGTGGTGATGTGCCTTTGTTCGGCTATAGCGTGCACCAACATGTTAATTGACTCAGCCATAGAAGACATCACTCCATTACCCTCCCGCACATGCCTCGCCAGGTGGTACACACCCTCTGTGGCTCTGCCGAGCATCCATCCCAAGTTACGAGAGGTGTCCTGTATAGTCTGCCGTGTCAGTTGTGCCTTAGTGAGGTACTGGGTAACCAAGGCGTGCATTGCCTGCTGCCGCTCTTCCATTCTACTTAGGCGCCCCTCAATGTCTCTTATGTGCCAGAGTCCAGGTAGTGGCAAGGGAGGTGGGCTTTGAGGGTCTGGGGGAGTAAACACAGCTTCTTCCTCATGGCCACCGCCACTCCGTATGTCGGGCCCAATGGCCTCCACAGTGCTGTGTGCTCCAGTGCCATCCGTTGGTCTTGCAGGGTTGGGCGCCTGGCTGGGTGGGGGGATTCAGGCTCTTCTGGCAAGCTCTGGACTGGCGATTCAGGCTCTTCCAGCAGGCCCTGGACTGGGGATTCAGGGTATTCCTGCTGGCTGTGGTCTGGGGATTCAGGCTCTTCCTGGTGATGGGCCTGCTTGGCCGGAGGTGTTTTTGTCTAATGGACTTTCTTGGCCGCAGGTGTTTTTGGCTGATCGGCCTGCCTGGCCGCAGGTGTTTTTGCCTGATCGGCCTGCCTGGCCGCAGGTGTTTTTGCCTGATCAGCCTGCTTGGTCGCAGGTGTTTTTGCCTAATCTGCGTGCTTGGCGCAGGTGTTGTAGACTGGCAGGGATGCTTGGCCACAGGTGTCGTAGACTGCTGGGCTCCTGGGCAGTAGGTGTCGTAGACTGACCGGGCTGCTGGGCAGCAGGTGTTTCCTGGTGGCAGGGGGGATGTGCAGAAGATGTAGTGGCACACTTGGGTCTTGCCGTGGTGGTGCCTGGCTCTTGGCTAGAGGCAGTGGATTTGCTGCGGTCCGACGTGCTGCAGTGGACCTGAGTGTGGTGCCATGTTCACCCTCACTGTCAGATGATGTGCCTGTGGGGGACAGTGAGACAGGGCATTAGTAACGGGTGTGAATCCATCTGAGATACATCAATGCTAGTACATTCACATTAGTACATTCAGAGTCATGTGCATTGTCATGGACACAGTGGAGGGCATGGCATGGTGCACACATGATTGTGTGGGGGATGCAGTGTGGGAGCATCTTTGTGGTGTGGCCATGGAGTGTGCAGTGTCTGTTGGCTGGGCTACAGTTGTCTAGTGGCTTGGGTGTTGTGGCCATGGTGCAGGGGCTGTGTGACATGTGCAGTTTGATTGTGAATGGATGTGTTCCACTTGTGTACGTTGCTGCGTTAATGTTGACTCTGCAGGAAGGGACATGGTGGGCGTGACAGGTGTGCGACTGCTGACATGATGTGACTTTGGCCATGGGGACTAGTGGGGTGTGTTAGTGGGGTGTGTTTCTTGTCGTGCGGCCAGGTACATTGTACTTGTGTGGAAAAAGGTTGTCGGTGGGTGGTCAAGGCAGCAGGGTCCTGGTGCCACTGGCCTGACATTTGGACTTCACCATTGGCATTGGGGATACAAGGTGTGTGATGTGACTTTGGGATTACAGTTACGGACACTCACCGGCATCATCGGATGACGCTGCGCCCGTCTCCACATCTCCTACTCCCTCTATGCTCTCCATGTGGAGGACGGTGCTGCAGGTCTCCTCCCAAGCCTGCAGTTTGGTGGGGGATGGCGCACCACCTCCTGTGCCAGCCCCTGGCTGCACTCTGCAGCCAGGAGGTTGCGGGCAGAGAGACTTAAGTCATCTCACCTCTTCTGAAAATCTTGGATGGTCCGGGTGTTGTCCCCACTGCGGAGTCTTTGTGGGCCACATCCTCTCATATGGCCTTTTTTCGAAGTTGTGCTGGGTGCCACAGATCAGCACCAAACACCACATCAGCGTGCTCCACAAGTGTGTCAGCCAGCATGTTGAGTTCCTGCTCGCTGAAACGGGCTTTGCGGTGACGGATGGCGCCCTGCGTAGATGACATTTTCCTCAGTGTCGGTGTGTACTTGCTTTACCAGTTGCACTCCTGTAGAATGAGGATTGCAATGGATTGTGTTTTAAAGATGGCCGCCAGTGTATTTCCCATTCTGCCGCAATGATGTTGTTTCTGGTGCTGGTAATACTGGCACCGGTAATTACGGCGTCACCGGTGCCAGAGTCGGTGTCTGTGGCATCAACTATGCTGCTATCAGGGGTTTTGGAGCGATTAACGCCATGCGGTGCTACCGTTTCCGGAATCTACCGTAGATTCCGGCAGCAGTGCTACAAGGCAATGGTAGCAGCGGCATGCCGGTAATTTTGTTTTTTTACTGCCAAACTCGTAATGAGGCCCAATATCGGTAAAATGGTAAATCTGCAGTATTTGTTGTAAATCAATCTGCCCTGGGCCGTAAGGGCTTTTACTTTTATTTTCAGATCTTTCTGGCGCTGCATATCTGCCAAGCTGGAATGTATTTGTTTGTTTGCCAAGGAAGTGACCTGGGATAAAACCTGGTTGCCCAAGTACCATTTAAAGGATTGCTTTGGTCTACCCTTCCTTGAGGTGTAGACTAGAATGTTCATTTTGGCAACATTTATTTCTAGGCCATTCCTTTCCATGTATTTTTGTAAATCGGTTAGTGCTCTCTGCAGGCCTATAGATGTTTGGTCCTTAAGTACTACATCATCTGCATATACAATACACAATTTATATTTTATGGCCATCTATCTGTGGGGGGAGGTGTATGTTGGTCCCTGTTGGCCCTTAAATTGCTAGAAACAGGTTAAATAAGGTAGGGGTTAGGGGGGCTCCCCGTTTTAATCCTGGATAGGTGGAGATTTCTTTGGTTAATGTTCCCTGGTCATTCAATCGAATTTGAACTCTAGTAGAGGAATACAGGGCTTTTATAGGTCCAAGTATCTCCTTCGGCAATTACAAGCCTCGTTTTTGCCCATAGTAATTTCCTGTCTATCATATCAAACGCTTTTTCTCAAATCTATAAAGTGAGGTATTTTTTTGTTTGAGTTGTTAAAGCTCCCCCTTTCAGATATTTATCAAAATTGGTTTAGCTCTGTTCCACCTCCTGGGATAAACCAGATTGACATGGGTCTGAGCTTTTAGTCTCTTCTACCCATTTCCTTAATGGTTTTAGCAGCAGAGCCGCAAAGAGTTTTCCCAAAACGTCCAGAAGAGCGATAGGCCGGTAGTACGAAGGATCGGTCCTATCGCACTTCTTAAAGATAAGGACAATAATAGCCAGTCTCCATGAGTTCAGGATTTTTCCTGATCTCATAACCTGAGGAAAGAATTAAAAAATGAATGGCATCCACGCCTCTCTAAGCTTCTTTATCATCGAATTTGTCAGTCGATCCTGACCCGGTGCATCCATTGCATTAGCTTTCTTTATTAAGATTTCTAGATCGAGTATGTCCATAGGAAGCGTCCAAGGTAAATTCACATCGATCTCAACTTGCATCACACGGCAGTGTTCCAGCCCATAAAGTTCTTTGTAGAATTTGCAGCATGCCTCTTCGGTCACCACATTAATTAAGGCAGATCGATTTGCGGTGGTAAGGCTATTTAGCCATTGCCAGATCTGTTTAATGTCTTTCTTCGCTAGGGCCCCAAGCATTGCTTCTGCATCTTTTTGAATTGGCTCCGCTTTATAGTCTCACATCCAGTTCCTGTAGCTAGATTTTTCTCTTTTTCAGTAGGTTAAAACATTGTTGCCAGCTTCCCTATCAGTTTCAGATCTTTGTTTAGAAGTTTTTTTCCCCTCTTTAATCTTTCCATCTTTTACGGGATTATGGGGTGGCTGCTGAGCTCTTCCTACTTTTACCGGTCTGGAAAATTCCAACAACAAGGGAGCATAATTTATGTCCGCTAGTTGCTCCCACTGTTTGTCAAAATTTTCCAGCAAGATGGTAATATCTTGAGGTCTCAATCTTAATCGGTTCTTGTGGTGGTGACTTCCACCCTGCTTTCCCATCTTTTCTCACTCCTGTGGTTTTTCCCCCCCATGATAGCCTCAAAAGGGCATGATCGCTACTTTGTTTTGGTATAAGCTCCATTAGATGGGTCTCACCTAATATATTTGAGGAGACAAATATATAATTTAGGATCAAGGATTGGGTGCCGTTTGACCAGGTCATCAGTGCCGGCTTATCTCCCTTGATTTGGCCACTAAGCAAGTAAAGGTTTTTAGAATACATTGTCCTTTGCCGTGTTGCAGCTTGTTGCATTCGTCCATTAAGATGTATTACCTCTTCGTCAATTATTCCCCCCAGTTCGTCAATACAAGGAATGTTTAAATCACCTCCCAATACCACAAATGTGTCCTTGTGTAGTGTGGCAAATGACTCTACGGTTTCAGTTATCTCTTTCACAAGGGCATCTGCTTTAATCACCATGGGGTTCCAGTAGACATTAATTAATAGCCCCCATATAAGTTGTTTGGCCTCACCATCTTTATCGTCACGTGTACCATCTGCAGGAAGGGGTTCGGATTTCTGACCTTAACTACCTCCATGCTAGTTCCGTTCTTTATTAAAGTTAGTAGGCCTGCTGCAGGTCTTCCCATTCCACTACTTTGGGCTGGGTTTAAATAAGAGGTATATCCATCTAGAATAGGGATTTCCCTCAGCCACGTCTCCTGCAGGCATATAATGTCTATGTTCCCCCTACCGATATCCTTGTCAGATAATAAGTGTCCATGCTCCCTGGTATTCTACCAGCCGAACGTCCATGCCTTCTTTCGTTGTTAATGGGTATGCCTGGAAAGGGAGTTTATAGCTCCAATATTTGCAGTTCTCTGCAATTCCTAATAGGGTTTGTCATCTATTTCTCTCACTTCATGTTCGATCTATATTAGTTTTAAAGGACACTTTAAGCAAGCCCTTTTGGCTCCACTTGGTGGTATTATGCAACTCACTAGTCTTTCCCTGTACATTGTCTGTCGTTTCTGTTCTCATGTTAACTCTGTTCTTTCCTGCTGCCGGGCACTTTAACATAATTTCCATTAAATACTAGTGCATGGGTTCTTTCCTCCAGTAAGTGTCATCCCAATCTCTTGGCTTTTCGTACTCAAACCAGTCTGATAGTTCAAAGCCCAATGGCAGCAATAACATGCAAGGTCAGTAAGGATGCCTTTACAATTCTTTTAAGATGTAGAATTATTCGATCCTTGACTGATTCCCTTGGGAATCAACTATTTTTCTATCTTCCGATTTGATGAACCTTAGTAGGGGATATGTTGGAAGAAGTTCATCACGTTCAACGATTGAGGATCAATCAATCCTCCCGTGGGAAGCGGCGATTGGAGTTGTACTGCATGGTCACTGGTGTTCTTTTTCTCTTTATCACTCATACTCTCATTAATATTTTTTTCTCTCTCTCAAAAGCGTTATTCCCACTATTCTCTTAAGTTGCATATTAATTGTTTTGAGTTCCTCTCTATGATGTCAATCTCATCGTTCCTAGTTCTGGTGAATGCAAGCTCTTATCTGTTCAAAATTAGAAATGGGAGTTTTCCCTGGCTTGTTGAGGTCGAGTTAAAGGGCCTCATTAGACGGGAGGGGGTAAGGGTTAACGGTCACGGTAATGGTACCGGTGACCTTTAACCCTTACCGCCTTACTACGAGGTCCCTTTGCGGGACCTGACATTAACGGCTGGTGTAGAGCGCACCGTTAAAGTAGGGACTCGCAAGAGGGACTGGGTGCTAATTACGGTAGCCGCAATTTGTCGTAGCCATAATTAGCACTTCCCCATTCCATTATGCCCTATGGAGCCAAAATGGGAATGGGCAAGGGCAATGGAGGAAGGGGGAATTACCGCCCTGCCAACCTTGGAAAGGGCGGTAATTCCCCTTTACTCCAAGGCGGTGCCGGTAACTTACCGGCATGGACCAAGGAGCTAAAAGCACCTTGGTCCACCGCCTACCGTGTAATGAGGCCATATATATTTCTTTCTTTCTCCCTCTCGTCCATTGTACAATGAGTTTCCTATAGTTGTTTTATCAATTCCCGATCTCTTTGATTGGTTTCCTTTACTTCTTTTATATTGTCATTTCCTTCTCTTTCCTTGGCAGAAGTCCAGAGTGTATTTGCCTCCTTCTCCTTCTCATTAGTATTTATTTATTTATTTTATTTATTTATATATTTGTATAGCGCTGCAGCCCGCAGGCATCAGAGCGCTTCACAAAAAGACAGACTAGAGTATAGAAACGGGACTGGCCAAAGGCCACATGTATCAGACATATGGAACAGAGTTAGGCTAGCTGGCTAACGGAAGTAGGGATCTTATTTAAAGAGAAGTGTCTTGAGTTGCTTCCTGAAGAGTAGATGGCTAGTTTCCAATCTCAGCACAGGAGGGAGTTTATTCCATATGAGGACTGCCTTGGTCGTGAATGCCCTACCTAATCCTTTAGCTTTTTTAGTAGGAATAACTCGCAGGAGGCCAGATTTGTTAGACCTCAAGTTGCAATGTGATTCGTACCACACAAATTGCTTTTTTAGGTAAATCGGTGCTTTTCCATATAAGCATCGGTGTACTAGGGGAATGGCTTTAAATGTGATGCGATCCTCGATCGCCAGCCAATGTAAGTCCTTTCTGTCTTTTGTGATGTGTTCTCTCTTGGGTTTATTGGTGATTGTTCTGACTGCGTTATTTTGCACCACTTGGCATTGTTTTAAACATTTACTGCTTGCGCCTAGGAGTAAGGAATTTCCGTAATCCAACCGGGAGAGAATTGTGGCTCTTGCTATTGTAGTACTGTTTTGTGGGCTCAGCAGGGGTCTAATTTTTTTCAATAGTTTCTGATAATATTGACAATTCCTTTTGAGGTAGGCAGTGTGGGCTTCTGCTCCCAAGGATGCCTGAAGATAGACGCCTAGTGTTTTAACTTTTTCTGCTATAGCTATCTGTGTCTCTTTGATCTTGAATTCGGTGTATTGTGGACTAAGTTTTTTCCTAGCATAAGGAGAACCGAAGATCATAAGTTCCGTCTTGGAGGCATTTAAGCACATCCAATTGTCCTTCATCCAACTCTCGATGATATTATAGATTCTCGAGAGTTTTTCGCTGTCCTGTTCGTAGTTACCATTAAGTTCGAACACTAATTGGGTGTCGTCGGCAAAGTTGGTGAAAAATATACCGAGTTGGGACAGAAGTGAGCATTAGTGTATGTTGAAAGGTCCAGTAAATCTATGTCCTCGCCCATCAAGCTGTTATCCCCCTGATGCACACTAGTATCATGGGGATTTAATTCCTGTAGGCATTCCTTAGTTTCCACTGCTTTTAGACTTGTTGACAGGAACTCTTTCGAGTTCCTTACATTCAGCACTGGTGGTGTAGTAATGTTCCTTGCTATATTCTTTGCAGCGTTCGATTTCCTTTTTAAGTCGACGGGAGATTTTTTGTTTTTTCGGGGTCTTCGAGGTTAGGCTTTTTATCATTAACCAAGTTAGTTTAATTAAAAATCAAAAAAGACAGGACTTCCAGGGGCAGAGACGAGCCAGGTGCGTTCTTGAAGTTTGTCCCAGTTGTTAAGGATGTCACATCCTGGAGCCCCCAATCCCCCGTTGGGTATTTCGTTAGTGTCTCCATTTGCAAGCTTTTGTCTTGGGATGTGTCTTCTATTCCTTCGCTTCAAGGCCCTGTCTCCAGTATTTCTCCTATCCCTATCCGACTATTGGGTTTTTGATGCATTTCACCCTCCATCTGCTTTCCTTTCGTGTTTACTGAAGGGTTTAATTTTCTCTGCAAAACCTGTAAGGCTATAGTGTTTAGTGGGAGAGGTGATTCACTTTTTTTTCCTGTGCCATTTTCATCAGCGATGTTAGAATAAGTTTTTTGTCTTGGCGTTCCAATTCCAATGTCACCTGCATGATTCTTTGTACTTAGTTTTCTACCGCAGCCTCTTGGTCGAGCCTTGTCTGAAGTGAGCTAATAAACGCCTCAATGTAAATTACCTTTGAATGGGCCATTGCAAGAAGGGTAGCTTGATTTTTAAAGCTCTCCTGCATTGCTTCATATAATTTTAGGAATGGTGCAAAAGACATGTCAAGGCTGACATCAAGCTGTTTTGAGTGTTTATAGTCGATTCTGTTAATGGATTTAAGCAGTCCTGCTGTTTTTTTGGCAAGATGTCTGAGTCATCCAAGGTTGTGGAAGAAAGAGCAGGTCTAGATCTTTCCATCTCTATAGACTCTCTGTAAATTGATCTTTGATTAAAAGTTGTAGGAAGACCTCTGGGCTTTCCTAGGTGTTCCTTGTTAAACGGGAACTTGCGTGATGATTTACCTCCACCAGACTTCTTCTCACCTTGTACTGGACATGCCTGATCGGCAACTCTTCTCTTTCAGCCATGAGGGGCTGCTTGTTCTCTTCTTCTTTTGTGTGGTATAGTTTCTTTCCCAGCAAGTGTTTGAAGTATACTATGTCTCTCGCTAATCTTTGCGCTGCAGGCGATGGTTTGCCTTCTGACTCCATTGCATGTATTGCTCCTACAGAAGGATGCCTCTTCTGTTCTGGCTGGAGTATAATAGTTCTCTGAGGGTACCAGGCTAGGATTCATCTTCTTATTCAAGGGAGTGGACAGGATATCGCCTAGGGGTTTAGGATTTTCCAGTTCTTGTGTCTCGATAAACTCAGAATTTTTAACTGCTAGCTTTTCGGCATCAGTTAAGTCCAGAGGGATGTCCTCCCCTTCTTTTTTCTCTTTTATTTCCTTAAACTGTGTAGTTAAATTTCCTATTCCTGTCTTGCTGGCTCTAAAGAGTTTTTCAGGGATCAAACATGAGGCTGAGGTTTAGGGTGATTTTTTTCCTTTTAAGTACTTTTGCCAGTCTATCACATTCCAGACCCTCAGTTTTGTCCTCTTTCCACATCTGGACATCTTGTAGATCTTTTGTGCTTGTGTGCAAGTTTCAGTCTATCCCATGACTCCTTGGCGCTAAGGCTGCCAATGCCAATGGGGGGGTTTGCTGTATATTTGTAAGGTTGCCTTCCCCTTCGGCAGAGCGTTTAGTCTTCCTTTGGGCACACGGCGGTGTCGGTCCTTCCTCTGCCTTGCGACCCGACATTATCCGCAGCAATCACCGGCAAGTTCCAAAGTTGAGTCTCGGGATGAATAAAAGTGTGTTGTACAAGGAATGGAGATCACACTGTGCACCTTCACTTACTTCAAAGTGGTTAGTCTAAAGGAACAATTCTTTTTCTGTTTTTTTTGTTTTGGGTTTGCAGACTTACCAGGCACTTCGGGATATTGGAAACGTGGTGGAAGTCGCTCCCCTCGCCTTCTTCACCGTCCACAATGGAACACACGAAACACTCAGTCTGACTCCGTGACGATCTGCGTCTGAGACAAGGTTTTAATTGTTTCAGGAACGTCACGGCCAGGCAGTAGAAGGGGAGAAGGACTTCCCAACACACAAAACACTCTGTCTCACTTTGCTACACTCTGCATCTGAGAAAATGTTTGAACTGTTTCGGGAACGTCACGGCCAGGCAGTAGAAGGGAAGGAAAGACTGCAGCAAAGTTTTCCACAGCGTTGCCAACACTCGGTCTCATTGCGCTTGCAAAGGATTCTTTTTAGGGTTTCATTAAACCTCACCACAAGGCCATCCGTTTGGGGATGATATATGGTGGTCATGAGCGTTTTGATCTGTAGTATCTCTTTTATGCCATTCATAATCTTTGACATAAAAGTTTTACCCTGATCCTTGAGGTCTGTGCCTACTTTCGATAGAAAAGGAATTGGGTGTTTTAAGATCTGTTAACTAGTATTATTTCGGAGAGGAAAGGCCATGAGGTAGCAAGTAGTGTAGTCAAAGATCACCAGAATGTATTTGTTACCCAATTTTTATTTTTGTAAGACATTTTATTGGTTTAGTAACATAACAGCAAAGAAAAATTGGTTTGATGTTTCTAGTGGGCCAATTATGTCCATTGTTATTCTGGAGAAGGGCACTTTGATAACAGGAAGTGGTTGTAATGGGGCCAGAGAAACTGGAGTGGCAGCGTTTTTTGTGTGCATATTTTGCCTGTGGTGACATAATTATTCACATCTGCTAACACTCCAGGCCAGTAAAATCATGGGATCACCTGGCTTTGGATCTTCCCTATCCCTTGGTGGGACAGCATGGGATGGGAGTGAGCCATCTCCAATCCTACTCTTCAGTGGCTGCAGATGAATTACTGGTTAGGTCCGGTGCAGTCCATCCCTACACACATCTCCTCAATATAGTAATCCCTTTTTCAGGAAGAAAAAGGGACCAGCTTGTGCCGGACCCTGCTCTTCTGGGGTTATCATCAAAAGGCGAACGTTAAGTTAGGTTTGTTCCTTTGAGCAAGACAAAATCGGGTAGAAGGACAATCTCTTCAGCTTCTCCCATCTCAGCTTCATCCCTAACGATATCAGACTCTCCAAAACCCCATTGACCCCCCTCTCAATTTCAGGTAAAATGTATATTTCCTGAGGTATTGGAGTGAGTGCTTTCTCGAGGATTCCCTGGGCTATGGCCTCCCCCTCTTTCACTAAATAGTCAGAGATTCCATGGTTATGGAGGATCACCCTCACCTCCCCTCAATTATCGGCATCATTTACCCCAGTGGCAACATCTAGGGCATATAGACAGGATTTTGTTGCCTGCCTTATATAGTTCCCAGGTGGAGGGGAAAGACAAAGGCCTGTTGGTATTAAACTTCTCTCCTTCGGGGGTATAGGAATAGTTTCTATACTACATAAATCGAAACCAATGGTTTGAGGTGAGGCCAGGGTAGGGTCTTTGGCTTTCTCTACTACTTTTGTAAAGCACAGGGGTCCCCAGTTTATATCAACTGGCCTTCATCCCACTATGACACCATATGTGACAAACCAGAGATATTGACATATTGAATGGGTTTATTCAAATAAAAAGAGAAACTCCTAAATAGCCTTATCACTATGAGAGATGTTCCCTACCTAGCAAAGCACAAACTAAGGATGCACGTCAAGTCCAAATTAAAAGTCTCTTATCAGAAACATAATCACTAACTGGCACTACCACTTCTAGAAAATATTCCTAACTAAAGGAAAAAGGGGGCCTAGCACCACATCCTCAGTGTGGACTTCTTCCTGGCCCACTGAATGTATACACAGATCAAAGATATTTAGTGTGCAACAGTATATTTCTCACAATCATTAGTCCTCACAATCTTCAGATACAGTCTTTCAGTGGTAATTTAATTATCTTTAGTAAGGGGTTTCACGTTCCTCCTTGATAAAGAAAAACGTTCCTTCTGATATTTGTCTCAGACTTATTTTCAAATGTACACATCCCTTCAGGATCACTTGGCAAGACAACTCTCTTTCCCACCTTTGGGTATTGAGATTTTCCCACACTCCTATGGTCCTCTTGTGGATGCCTTTTTTTTACAACTGTAGTCCTCTCTAGCCTGATGGGCTATTCCAGCCTTGGAAGCAATGTTCAATCTCTTTCACTCTGCTTTCCAGGGGCCCTCTGTGCTCGATAAGCTTTCTCAACTTATTCCCTTCTATATGGCTCTTACAGCTGTGACATACAATGTTGCCTAACATGTTCTGCTTTGGTTTTGTAGGGCCATATGCCGGGTAAACTTGCTTGAGCTCTTATACTCCTGGCAGCTCTTCCAGCCGTGACATGCAATGTTCATAACATTTTTCCACTTCTTTCCGTACTTGCGTTGGTTTCAGTACTCCATGAAACCAACCATGTCAGGACTTCCTGGCATCCCCACTTTGACAACTGCTCTGTTCCAGACAGTGCTGCTTCCAATGGAACAGGTGCTTGTCGGATGGAGCTCAGCGATCCTGACTCCACTCCAGTCTCTGATCTCAGCATCTGTTGCAGGGCCCCAGGCACACCAGTGTTAGGCAGTGGTCGCACCACTAGAGAAGACGTTTTTCTTCCCATTGAGTCTGGTGCACTGGCAGGAGTTTCTTGTGCTGTCAAGGCATTCACCACCTAGCCAACAGCTAATGGGTCTCTCTCCACACACGCCACCAGTGGCTATGCCGATTGACTTGTCTCTGCCACTCCAGGACGGTGTTGCACCAGAGGCTCACCTCTGCATGGTGATTGTTCTCCTTCCTCTGTGTGAGTCTCCTCTTGTCCATTAAAAACGTGCTCTCTCTTCATACACGTTATTGTAACAACAAGACGTGTGTCTGTCCTCTTTGACAATGGTATTCAGGCTGTGTTCAGCATTACCTGAAGCCAATAGAGACAAAGAAGGATCTTTGATGAGTATAGTCTATACAAGAGAAGCCTGCCCGGTTGCCACAGGCTGCCCTGCTGGGCGTAGAGGGGAGCAGTTAGCTAGAGGGGAATTGATGCCAGAGGCCCTCAGATGATCCGTAGATGTGAGTATGAATGGTGCACTTTTACTTTCTTTGTGTATTGTTGATTTATGAGAATTAAAGAGGATAAAACAAGTGAAAACCTTTGACATGGGTCGAAGAAGACCGACCACGTGGTAAGCCTCTTTATGGGGCAGAGATAAAGAGAGGACTCCCCATGTATAAGGGAAGACAGACATATTTTGATTTGTGTTAATGTTTGCTGGCACTAGCCCTGTGTTGTGGAGTTATATAGAATCATAGAGGTGTTTTTTTGTGTTGGTAGGAGAAGTGAATTGGTGTTGTGGACTAGGTAAAGGGGTCCAGAGCGTTAGTGGCATTTGTGGTGCTGTTCAAAAGAAGGATTGTGGGTTGTTGAGGACTTGGTCTCATAGAGAGACGTGGGTGTGGTAACACTGGGGAAACTATTGAGGAGAGAGGGGTTTGAAAAGGAGCGGGAAGAAGGTGGGCGAGGGTTGAAGCTGTTTTCATTGATCATCGGTAAGTTGCACTTTATATCGTCAGCATGGCAGACACCTCTATTGTTCATTTTGTAAGACACTTCCCAGATACAAAATCAAAATTCTCTAGTAACACGTTGAGTGGGTTAAAAATACGGCTGGCAAAATGTTTATGCCATGGCCCCAAGATTGCACTCATTTAAAAACAGTGTTGCAACTCAAGTGCACATATTTACCTGCCACGCATAAGGGGAAACAATTGCAGAATAGATTGAGTATTCTTGAACTATGGAAAATGTTCGAAGAAGAAGGTGAGGTCCAAAGTAAGAAAGAATGGATGCTTAACCAGCACGACAGAGAGAGCCTCCTCCTCCTCCTCCCCAGACTAGGGACCTGGCCCGATTGTACAGGGACTATATCCATTAAAGGTCCTGCAGGGTATTCCAGTTCAATACATGCGCCCCCAGCATAGAGTGATAAGGACAGTATATATATAAAGTACTTCTACCCCCTCAAGTGCATTCTCCTTCACCTTCGGGATGTCGTCATGGCTTCCGATGTTTGCGGTGCAGTCGTGTACGTAGTCGTCCTCCTGTATGGGCTCGGTGATGAACGTCGCCGGGTTTACAAGTCGGCACCTCACTACTTTGAGAGCTGGGATCGACAGTATCACCTCATATCCCGAGGCCCTCTGTGTAGTCAGTGTGCTTTTGTGTCATTCTAGTATTGCGAAGAGAGCATGTTCCACAAAAAGCATGGTTCTGCATCCCATGGTAATACTTGCCGATATTACCACTGCAACGGCGGTGGCAGCTTGTGCCTGTTTGCAAGAGTAATGTCCTCTCATTACTGCATCTACTTTCCTGCTGTAATATGCTTATGGTTTGTAACCCATAGTTATTTTCTGTGTCAGTACTTCGGTCATTGCCACTCCGTTGGAGTGTGAACATTTGTAAAATTAATTTTGATAGTCTGGGATTCCTAACACTGGAGCTGTGCATATTGCTGTCTCCAGTTCCTTGAATGCTTCAGTCATTACCTCTGTCCATTGTAATGTACCCTCTCCTTGTTGTACTTTTTTCAGTGCACTTAAAAAGGTCTTGGTGTATGTGTTGTAGTCAAAGGCCCATGCTCTGCAATATTTACAGAGGCCTAGAAACTGCTGCACCTGTCTTATGGTTGTGGGTTTTCAAGTCTTGCAAATTGCCTCTGCTCTTTCAGGTGTCACCTTCTGTCCCTCGTGTGATATCAGTTGCCCAATATATAGGGCCTCATCACAAGTTGGGCGGTAACTCCGGCGCGTTTACCGCCGGGTCTATTAGCCCTACCGCCAAACTCACAGCGCTATTAGCGCCAGATCACGGGTTTGGTGGAACAGTTAGTGCCCATTCCCCACTGGGCCCATTTGGGAATTCCTCATTCCCCATTGGGCCCAATGGGGAAAATTCACACTATTACCGCTGGTGGATTTCCCGGCGACAGTAATAGCGGTAAAAATCAGCAAATTTGCCACAGATTGAGAGCTGGTGGGAAACCCACCAAGGCCATGATCTGATGGACTCTTAAATGCGGCGGTAATAGCGCTATCGCCGCATTTAAGGATTACCGCCAAACTCATGATGAGGCCCATAATACTTCCTTCTGGCAATATTGCAGTTTGGCTTTGTCTAGCTTTTAACCCTTTCATGCTAGTACTTTCAACATGTGCATAGAGGAATTCCTACACTGCGTTTCTGTTTCGCTGCAAATCAAGATGTCATCTACGTATTGTATAACAATACTTTCTAACTGTACGTTGCCTAAATCCATCTGGAGTACTCTGTTGAATATGGACGGGGACTTGCAGTACCCTTGTGGAAGAGAAGTGTGTTTCCACTTCTTATTTCTATATAGAAATGAAGTCAATACTTGTGAGTCTGGATGTGGTGGTACAGAGAAGAAGGCATTCTTCAGGTCTATACCCGTAAAGTGGGTATCTTCCATGGGAATGCTACACAAAATTGTCACTGGGTTCGGTACTAGCGGAAATTCTGCCTCGACAATATGTTTCAAAGGGTGCAAGTGTTGTATAAAATTACACAACTCCCCTGTTGCCTTTTTCACCGGGTACACCACCTTTTTGCACAGTGACTCTGATGGTATTAAAATGCCTTGCTTAACTAGGGCCGCAATGGTCTCGTCAATGCCCTCATTTTCCTCATTCAATAGAGGGTATTCCCTTGCTCCAAGTAGAATGGCTCCTGGCTTAAGTTTAATCTTTACTGCTCCTATTTCCTTCAAAACCCCCACATTTTAGGAACTTGTGGTCCATAAGACATTGGAGACCTTGGCCAAGTCTTCCTCAAGGAATGACGGTGGTGCTTGTAGCATCATCGCCATTTTCTGTGGTACTTCCCTGTAGAGTATTTTTACCCAATATGCAATGCTAATGTCGAACACCACCTCATGATCTGAGCGGTTGTCTTTGAACAATTCTTCACAGTCACAGTAGTCAACCTGTACCCTTCTCCCACTGCAATCAGTAACCTCCATGTTCGCCTGGTGTCACTGTCCTGTGTACTGTTATTCTGTCTTCCCCCACTATTACTGCCTCTAATTCTAGTGGGATCACCGTCCCCTCTTTTTTTCTTCTAATGGTAGTTCTGATCTGAATATGTACTCATTTGGAAGGCGCCATAGATTTCCCTTGATCCACGGGAGCCATGCTATTATTGCTTCAGCTCTGCATCGGAATAACTCTTCATCTTCTGGTAACCCCCTCTGTACAGTGCATCCGCAATATGCTTAAATAATTTACCTCATGTTTAGGAGGTGAATCCCAGGTGTTGAACACACTATTCCTTGTTCAGTGAATGAGATAGTCATGTTGAGTTTGCTCATGTTGTCTCTTCCCATTATGTTTACTGCTGTCTGTAGGGAATACAATAAGGATAGAGCTAAGTCATGCTCCCCTATAGAAAGTGTAAGATTGTCTGTGAAAGGAACCAAATCCATTGCCCCAGAAAATCCCTGCGCATTCATGGCATTGCCTGACATTGGATACCTTCCCTCCCTGATACAGGACCTAGTTGCCCCTGTGTCTACGATAAAGGAAAAAGTCTTGTCACCTATTGTGACCCTTATACGTGGTTCCTCTGTCGGTTTGGTTTTAATCAATAGGATGGAACACATCAGGTCTGCCTGTTGGCTATCCTATTGTGGGTATAATGACATTCTGTTCCCTGTGAATGGGTTGCCCCCTACCACAGTCACCCCTCCCAATTCCCGAATGGGAGCCATTCCAGTGGAGTCCGTGTGAGTCAGTTTTGTAAGTAAGGCATGGTATCAAAAAGTAAGACAGGCACAAGTGATCACAGTTCAAGGGTGTTTATTGAAATTCCATCAGGTTTGAAAAATGCCTATCTAATCCTAAATCTAAAGATGGGATCAAGCTACAACCATCAAATAATAATAACGCAGTTCTAGTGGTGTCCTGTCAAAATAAAAGGGCCTATACTAATAAACCTATTGCCAATCCTTACTTCTAAATACAAATAGTGTGGGAAACAATGTTATTCAAAAGAAAAGTGTTCAGGAATTGACATGTCAGGATATTAAAGCCGTTGGCCTCACTTGCCCACGTTTTCAGCATAGGACAAGGCGGCACATTCGAGCTTAAAACAGTCTCTGGCTTCTGTAGCATGAGGGTGCAGTTCAAATCTCAGTATCACTGTTTTTTATGTGAAAGTTTCTTTGCCATTCAAAGTCTTTTTACTTCAGAGGGCCCTGATGTGACAAACAATCATTCAAAAGTCCCGTTCCCCCCAGGATTCTCATTTACAACTTCTTGGGTGATTTTCGATTCACCCATGGCCCACATCTGCCCGTCTCAGACCCACTGTAACACAACGCTTTCAATTGATCTCCCTCTGTCGGACTCAGACCAAATCCTTGTACTTTTTTCCAAACTTTCTCTACTTCATGGAAATTGAAGACTTTCGACTGTGCGCAGGATTTGACTTGACAAGTCGCAGGACCACTTCGATTCACTTTTATTCAATTGATCTCCCTCTGTCTGGCTCGGACCAACTTTATCTTTTTTCTTTTTTAAATGTTATTGTGTATTTTGTCACAGAAAATTACTTTTTTTTAACACATTTCAACATTTTGAATGACAAATTATCAATTCATTAATATATTTTGAAAAAGAAAATGAAAAAAATACCCATAAATACAAAACAACACTAAAATAAAATAAAAAACATTTTAGAACATAACAGGAAATGCATACTATCAAAACCAATTCAAACACGAAAAGAATAAAAATGAAATGCAATCTGTGCAACACTTTCATTTACAGAGAGTCTTGGGAAGAAATCCAAGCTATATCGTGAACAAAAGATGAAAAGTATTTTTCCTTGAGGGTCAAAGTAAATGAACATGATACCAATAGATCCCTCATGTCCTGAAGAACCCCTTCTCCACACATGGTACATTCACCGGCCGAATGTTCTAATTTTTGCCAAATTCGAATAGTCTCATTCGTTTTTATTAGGTTTAAATGGAAACATTGTAACTCCTGACGCCACATGGGATTTGGAAATCTTCTGATGTAAGGGAGGAATTAGGAATTAGATTTTTCACACAAACTGACATTTTTAGTATTTTTCAAATTCCTGATAACAGCTCTTGTTTTGATCCAGTCGGAACGCATTAATACACATTAAACCTTGTCAGGGTTTTTTTATAAGGACCTGGTGTGTACATTCACAGTGTTCTAGTATCTTTTCGGCGTCTTCTTGTATATTAGAAAGGTAAATATTCTTTCGCGTATATGTGTAATCGCGAATATCCACATACAAGGAATGTTCAGGAGGGATGAGAATCAAACTATAGAGAGCCAGAACTTTCCAATAAAAATGAGCTTGGAGAGAATATAAACCAAGTCCATATCTCAGCCTTGGGATGGATAGGAACTGAGGTAAGGATAAAGATATTTTCAATAATCGATCCTTGAGGTGGTCCCAGTTGATGTTACGGGCATCAGGAGTACATTCAATCCCATATAGAAGGGCAGGAATAATTTTGCCTTTGTATAATTTGATTAAAAGCATCAAAGAGAATCTACAGTATGAGCCTAAAAGTTGTTTTTTACTTGGTACAGATATTGGTGTGTTTTTCTCTCTAATTCTAATGTTAATTCCTTCAACGACTGATTTGGTTCTGAGGGTAAGGCCCAGATATTTTTCTTTTCTTACTATCGGAATTTCTTGCCGGGCCAAACACCAGTGTTGTTTATGGAACCTGTTAGTTGGTTTCCCGAACATAATTATGTTCGATTTTGTAGGATTAATTATTAAATCATTATTCTTGGCATATACCTCCACTGCTAAGAGTAAATGTTTTAGCCCTATCAGAGTATTGTCAATAAGGGC
Source organism: Ambystoma mexicanum (assembly GCA_002915635.3). Classification (NCBI taxonomy): domain Eukaryota; kingdom Metazoa; phylum Chordata; class Amphibia; order Caudata; family Ambystomatidae; genus Ambystoma; species Ambystoma mexicanum. Next base: position 18,401 of record PGSH02013855.1, read on the forward strand.
TATATCATCAGCATAAGCTAATAGATAGATGTTACCTTTTCCTATAGAAGGAGAATCAAAGGTGTAGTTGTGCAGAAAAGAAACCAAATCAGCAAGATATTAATTGAAAAGTAGAACTGCAAGTATACACCCTTGCCTAACACCATTGTTGGTGGGTATATTTGACGAAAGGTTGCCTTGTAGGTTTAACCTAACTTTAATGGATGTATGGTCGTGAAGGGCAATTATTATTTGCAACAACCCATCAGGTATATTCGATGATTTTAATTTTAGCTATAACTTTGACCAATTAACTAAATCAAATGCCTTTGATAAATCAGTTAGGGCAATGCATGTTGGAACTGATTGGTTTGATTGACTTTGAGCTTGCAAGATATTAAGGGTCAGCCCTTTTAAGATAGTTGAAAGGCCTTTTTGAAAACCTATTTGAAATTTAGATAGAATTCATTCACTGCTAGTCCATTTTTGTAGATCATGTAGGACCAAATGAGAAAAAATCTTGCTATCGCAGTTCATCAAAGCAATCGGGCGATAGTTTACTGGGTGTGATTTAACGCCCTTTTTATGAATGGAATTACTATGGCCTGCTTCCAGGAGCTGGGTATTACTTTAGTCAGCACAATATCCTTAAACAGTTCAGTTAAAATTACTGACCAAGTATGAGAATCAGCTCGTAATATCTGATTAGTTAAACCATTGGAACCGGCCACGCGAGATTTAGAAGTCAACACAATTAAATTCAAAATCTCGTCTTCATCTATTTGCATATTCCATTTGATAGTATTGTCTATGTGAGATTGAAAAGAGGTACCCTTAGCCATGTATTCTTTAAGATAGGTCTCCCAGACAGTTCCAGATAAGATGCAGGTTTGACAAGCACTTTGAGATGCGCATTGGTTGTTAATTAGGGACCAAACTTTAGTTAGTGAAGGTAGGAGCGGTTTTAACATGCTTTGCCCATCATTGATGTTACACAACTGTTGATGCCATCAGGGCCAATATTTATAGATATTTTGTAATTTGGACTTTTCAATGATGTAAGTATTTAGCTCAAGTTTCTTTGCTTTTAAAAATCAGAGTTTTTTATTTAGATATGATGATATGAGTTATCTTATCGAAGGTGTGTTATGGGATTTTATTGGAACATCCTTTTTAAATTGTGCTGGATTCAGGTCCCATAATGAAAGTGGCACTTAAAAATTCTAAGTCATCAGTTGGACCTTGCATGACTAATGGTTGCAATTTTGCATTCAACTTCCAACCACTATTTGCAAAGCAAACAATGCGATTCCCTTTTGAGTTGCTCTGTAATTTGGAAATGCAGATGTTATCACTTACATATTTGATGTTTTCACTTATGTACTTTTCCAAAGAAAAGGCAACCTGTTCTGAATTGTGATCGCTCTAGTGCAGGGGAACAACCCTCAACCACTTACAGTAGTAGAATAAGTAGGTGATACTATTATGTAATCTATTATGGAGAAACATTTGCCATTCGACCAGGTTGCAGCTGGGGAACAGTCAGAGTCAATATTACCATTCGCAATATTTAAATTCCAGTTTGTAAACAACTGCGCCCATAGTTCACCATTGGAATTACTAGCTAGAGATTTTGGAGAAAGCCTTGCAATTGGGGAACAGCATGCATTGAAATCAACGCCGATCAATATTCGATCATCTGGGAATCATATATTGAGCTCAGTGAGAATAAGGGTGAGATCTTCAAGAAACAAAGGTAGATCATGAGATACTGGATTTCCGATAAACATTTATCAATTGGCGACCTTTCAACGTTAAACCCACCCTAATGTTACACCATATCACCAGAATACCTTGAATGTCATTACTTATACACTGGACATTATGACCAATTAAATTGCGAACAGCTATCAAAAAACACTAGACGGTTTCCCCCGATTAGAACTGGTTGCAAGCTGAGAAACAATAGTAAATTCATCCAAATATAGTTCAGTCTTAAACCAACTTTATCTACTTTTATCGCTCCTTAGCTGTGTATCTTACAGAGATCTTTGATTGAGCACCTGCGTGGTACTGGACCACTCTCTCAAAGGTATTATAGCTTGCTTTAAAGTTCAATCACTCATCAGGAGTTTAACCTCATTCGCGTCTCTTATCACACGCTTTTAACAATGGTCGTTCCAGCGCTCGCCATAAAATGTTGCTGCTTGCAACCTTGGCTTCAACACAGATCCGTCTTGTATCGGTCTCCCCAACTCACCAGCTGTATTGCTTTCACTGAAGCAGATTTATTGTTGGAGCCAAGGACAGAACCACACTGGCTGAAGATTCTCCCTTCCTTGATTACTAACACTGGAGGGCCACGGGTGCCTCCGACACACAATGCAGGGCTGTCCAAACTGGTTTCCAGGTCTTACGCTTTCTCTCAAGGTCTCGTGAAAGTAACGGTTCCTTGTCAAAATGGTCAAGGGAATCTCTTTCCTTGTGATCCCCTTCTGTTTTGCCATCTTTCTCCTCTTGTTAAACTGCCATCTTGGAACTGCTGTTACCTCGTGTGCTTTGCCTCGCTCAGAGTGTGCTCTCATGCTCCGCCTTTTATCTGTGTGGGGAAATGTAATGGAAGTCAGGTGTGAGTGATTGTCAATAATTGCCTGACCTCGCCTGACCATAGTATTGGGACATGTCAGGTACACAGCTCGAGTGTTAGTCTGTTTTCCCTTAGAGCGTGCTGTCAGTGAGAAAGTGTATGTGTTGGAAAAGGGGGTGGGCGTACGGGGTAAAGGTGTTATAGGGAAGACGATACTGCATCTCACCATCCGGTGTCCTACACTCATTCCCCAAAGACCCCTCACCCAGGTGATCCTCCCACACTGGTTCACCCCCAGGAACTGGATCCAAAAGCGGTGGCCGTGTCCTGGCCACCTGAATGACAGATCCCCGGGGACTAGTGGGGACTAGTGGGTAAGACACCTTTTGGTTTCTCACAGTGTCCCGTCGCCTTGTTGTGCCATGTATGGTTACTGCGTGTTATTCTGCATCTGCGGTGTAGGTGGTGTCTGCGTATTGCTGTGCACACACCTGAATCTGGAGCATCTGTGCCATGCGACGGTATGCCTGCAGGTATGTGTTTGATGTCTACACCTGTCGTCGTGTTTACTCCTAGTATAGTACTTCATCCATTCTCCCTGATATGTGGGCTGGTACTGCATCCCCCCATTCTGTTGCATTCCCCTCTTGCTTCTACACACCCTGGAAATGTGTCCTATCTGACCGCACACCCAGCACTGGGGGGGTTCTCTTATTGGCTTTGGAGTATATCCTCCTGGAAATCCCTCTCGGACTTGTTGTATTAGCTGTCCATGCCCTTGGCCCCTCTGTGACCCTCCTCTTCTTCTGGACTGTGATGCACATCGCCCTGCCTCATGAAATCTCCCCCCATGGGCAGCGCTCTGTACTGCTCATGCAGGGTACCTTGTCCTTCCGTGCTCATTAAGATCGCAACTTCGATTATATATTTTGACACTTTCTTCTGCACTAATTTTGCCTCGTCCTGCTTTATTTCCTCAGGCTTCTTTCTGTCATTTTCCTGCATTTCCTTGCATTAACCTTCAATAGTGTACTATAGTGAGTTGAATCTCGGACCATGGTTTGGCCTCCATCCCCACTAGCTTCTTGAGCTGCCTTTGCACCTGCTCCGGCAACCCTTGACATAATATGTGATAAAATAACCCCACTGTTTTGTCCCACGGTTCTCACGTTTCAAGTCTCTCTTGAATAGCCTGAATATGCTGCAGGGGGTCTTCATCTTCCCTATTTTGTGTGCCATAAACGCGCTAATGTCTGAGGTGTCTGGGTACTGTACTCATAGAGCATAGCACAAGGCCACTCAGCAGTTGTTGAACGGCGAACCGTTGTGTGCCGTGTTCTGGGAGGTTACTCCTGGGTATCCAGCCTTTTTCAATAGGTCATTGGCAACCTCCCCGAGAATCGCTGAAAGTAAACTTTTCATGCCCCACACCGCTAGTATTGCACCTGCTGTTAACCTTTCTATTTCGTATATCCACTTCCCTGCACCCTTGGTCAACTAGGGTAACTTACAACGCAAGTTGTCCTTGTCAATCTGTTGCCATGGAATATATTGAGGTCGCCCCCTGCCCTTCTGCAACTCTCTGCCTTCTCAGACACACCCACCAATCTTGTGCACGCGCCTTCCGCACACCGCCACAAAACACCACAACTCCCCCAATCCTCAGTCGTAAAAATGTTCTGCAACTCCTCATGCTCTCCTAGTCCTATACACAGACCACACTGGTGACGTCAACTCTATAAGTAAAGGAAACATACTCGTTGATACCCACCCACAAAATAGACCAAAACATTTTCCAGTGACAGCAAGACACCGAAAAATCCAAACATATATCCACGGCTGTCTTTCTGCCTCCTAACAGGGGATACCAATATTTCACAAGCTCAGTCTCCACCTACAGCGTCACCTTGTAGATAAAACGCCTCCACGAAACTTAACCAGAAGAACACCTTCCGCAATTTAAGCTAGCTTCACTTGCTAAGCCCTTTACATGGGGATGCCCTCATCCCTGACCAGAGCTACAACGCCCAAACCCACAGGAAATCCAATATTTACATAACTTCTGTCATCAGTACCCTCAAGTAAATTGTCTAGGCCAACTGCTGCAACTAATCACCTCAAGACTGAATGTTCCCTAACCACAAACAAGAACCATCAACTTCTATATCTTAATACCCAATACGCAGCAATACTCAATACCCCCCCACATCCAACACCTTTTCACCACTTCCCCTATTTGCCATATGGCTGAGTCTATACTTAAATTCTGTGATCTGTTGATGTATGTATGTATGTATGTATTTTAGTTTTGTATAGCGCCGGTAGCCCGAAGGCATCAGGGCGCTTTGGACAAACAGAACACATAACATGACCTCACCCTAGCCTGAGCACGCGTTAAAGATACTCCTGATGAATACTTTCTAACTGAAGAAAGGAGGTCTAGGGACCTTCTTACTGAAAGATAAGAGTCCTAAGACGCTTCCTAAAGGCCAGATGATTTTCCTCAATTCTCAGGACCTCTGGCAGCTTGTTCCATATTTGAGGAGCCAAAACCACAAAAGCTCTGCCCAAGCCCGATTTACGTCTGTATTTGGGAATGACCAGCAGGCCTGTACCCTCTGATCTCAGACTCCTCTGTGGCACATATGGAACTATACAGTTCTTTAAATACCCTGGGGCCTTACCATATAGGCACTTGTGTACGAGCGTGAGAGATTTAAATTTTATCCGCTCTTCCACTTTTAGCCAATGAAGCGATCTTCTTTGGCTTGTTACATCGTCCCATCTTTTCATATTTTTGACCAGTCTAACCGTGTCATTTTGAATTACTTGGCATTTAGCCAGATCTTTCGCGGTGGCCCCTATCATCAAAGCATTCCCATTGTCCAGCCTAGACAGAATGATGGCTCTGGCTATTGTGGCCAGGTTCTTTTCATTCAGGAATGGTTTTACTGCTCTTATTAGCCTAAGATAGTAGGCTGTATTTTTTAGGAGGTAGTTGGTCTGTGCCTCAGAATTGACCTCTGCGTTGACCATCATTCCCAGAGTTTTGACCTGTGCCGAGACCTTAATGATAGCGTCCTTAATCTGGAAAGACTTATATTCCCCTCCCAATTTGGATAGCTGCCGGTTTGAGCCGAATGTCATCAATTCAGTTTTTGCGTCATTCAGACACATCCAATTGGCTTGCATCCACTCATCAATCAAGCCATATATTTTCCCCATTGCAGCGCTATCAGCATCATGGTTTCCACTCAGCTCGAAAATGAGCTGTGTGTCGTCAGCGTAATTTGTAAAGAACACCCCGCCTTGACCAGGATGCTGCACAGCGCCCGCATGTATATGTTGAAAAGCATGGGAGATAGACTTGCACCCTGAGGGACATCAAAGAGTATTGGCATGGGTCCGAGAACATATTGCCCAATGAATTGTGCCTGGCGGTCTGAAAGGAAAGATATCACCACTTTATTGCTTCTTCTGAGCAACCCACATTCTCTTTAAGGGCTTTGATGAGGAGCTGATGATCTACAAGATCAAACGCTGCGCTTAGGTCAAGCAACATCAGCATCCCAATTTTATTACCATCAACCAGACCTAGCATGTGATTCTGGAGATCCAACATAGCCGTTTCGGTGCTGTGTGAGGCTCTAAATCCTGATTGCTGTTGGTGTAGAGCAGATTGGTTTTCCACATGCAATTGCAATTGTTGTGTAGCTAATTTGTCCAGCTAATTTGATGCTGCTCAGACACCGGCTCTCCCCAAATCTGCCACTCTGCCACTCTGGTCTGCTGGGCGTTCCACAGACCGCGGGCAGGCCTTTCTCCAAGGTGGCTCCTGATGGCCTCTTCACGGAGTGCACCTTCCATGTGGTCCTTGTATTCCGTGGGTCACCTCACAGCCCTCCAGGCGTTGCGACGGAAGAGACGGCTCTGTGCCGATCGAACGTAGTGAACCATCCTCTGCTACCAATTTGTAAAGGCATACCAGAGGACCGGGGGTTCGCACCACAAAATTGCAGCCCAGCAGAGTACCCTAGGCCCATCAGACCCTCCCCCGGCATTGACAGAGAACTCAGCCATGAGGCAAATCAGAATGTGTCTTTTATTGTTCCAAACAGTCGGGCATCATACAGGAAAGACAAAAACCTCCAGCATTCACAACTCCTGAGCCCGTGTCATGAGTTTTTATCCCATCATAACGTCAAAATCTCCAACCCTTCCCCAAAAACCTAAGACCCAAACCAGGCCCTTGTCGTTGGCTGCAAGCACTGGCTGCGAGCACAAGCTCTGTGCTTCGAGCTGCACAGTCTGCATCTCTTCTTCTTATATTCTGAGGCCTGTGGCTTCATGTAAATCTTCTACAGTCATTCTATGGTCTCTAGATATATCTATATTGTATTATTTTCTTTAGACGTTAGTAGTACTCAAGTCCTTCCAGGTTTCTTCTAAGTCCCTGTAGCTCCATATGGTTAGTTGCAATAAACCGGCTGCAAGCTTGCTCCGCGCGAATTTTGCTTTCTTGCATTACTGTTTTTGGCTAGTGAAAAAGAAAAAGGATTCCAACAGTATATATATATATATATATAATATATATATTCAGTGAAAAAAACTTTGTTGAAGATAGGTTATGGTTAAGTTGCGCTACTAAAAACGTATGAAATTCAGTGAAAAAAACTTTGTTAAAGAGATGTTATGGTTCCAAATAAAACCCCAAAACCCTTGAAATTCACCAGTTATGGTAAGTTAAGCAACCATAACTCACGCTACCACTGTGCACTGCTAAGACTAACACCCAGGACATCAAAGATGACATCACAAATGTCATAGATGCCATCACTGATGACATCACATGTCTGGCTCCCTCTTTTTTCCTTTACTGACATATGTAGGCCAGTAACAGTCAGGAACTAAACATTCAAAAAGTACTACATTTGTAGACTTATACTTCAAATAGTTCTTACAGTAATTCACTTGGAGTTCACTGAATATAAATATAGATAATGGAAATGTAATAAATGTTTACTAAGACTCCCTTACCTTACATTTATATAACATAGAATATACTAAACCCCCTGTCCTGTTAGTGATTTTGATGTCCGCGCACCATGCGCATGTCCACGGGCGGACACGTTCACCATCAGCACTATCCAAAAACTCAGGGGTATCTTCCATTATTATATCATACAATAAAAACACCAAACATATTCAAAAAGCACCACATAAATACTTTACATTTAATAATAATTAAGAAGTGGAAACTGTATATGTAAGACACCAACCATCCACTGAAGTAGCATTTTCAATAAATATGGAATATACCAAAACAAAAAATATGCCTCCAACTGAATTACCTCACAGAAACTGCACAGCAAGAAGCAAGAGCATACTTATACAGCAAGAACAGCAACAGTTTGTAAAAAAAGTAGTAAGTACACTACATTTATTTCATATACTTATACATATTCTGTAATATGTACACTAAAACTAATATTTATTTTTTAAACACAGTAATGTCCAGTACTTTGGAATGGCTGGAAGAAACATTCCCACAAGAGTAAATGAGTAAAGACAGTGATAATAATGGTAGACACAACATTTCTATATATAAACCAATTAACAAGCAATACTTTGTGTACTTAAAACATTTTTTAACAGACCAGACAACCAATAAAAATAATATACCATTTTAAGTGTGTTCTTAGTATATACTCGTGTCTTTTAAAAAAAATAAAGGCAGTCAGGGTGTCTGGGATGTCCGCAATTAACCAACATGGGGGTGTCCTAAGGACACTATACCTGTTCGTACTGTCCGTAATTAAAATGGAGGTGTCCTTTAGAACACACAAGATGTCCGTCTGTCTGTAATTAACCAAAATGGGGGTGTCCTAAGGACAATATACCTGTTCGTACTGTTTGTAATTGAAATGGCGATGCCCTCAGAACACACAAGATGTCCGCTTGTCTGCAATTAACCCAAATGAGGGTGTCCTAAGGACAATATACCTGTTATACTGTTGTAATTAAAATGGAGGTGTCCTTAGAACACACAAGATGTCCGCCTGTCCGCAATCACCCAAATAGGGGTGTCCTAATAACACCCCCGCTGTTCGTAATGTCCGCAACCAGAATTAATATATCCGTAAAACACATATCCCGTCCGCCTGTCTGCAAAGTTTTGACGCACATTTATTTTATTCGGGGACTTCAACATTGTTCGTAGAACACCCACGCACATGCGCATCACACACTTGGGTCCTACGAACATTGCGCCTGTCCGCAACTGTCTGCCGCACGTGTGTCGCACTTTTAATTAGTTCGGACCCAAACACTGTCCGTAGAACACCTGCGCGCATGTCGCACAACCGTCACTGCACATTTGGTGTCCTGCGGACAGCCGTCCCATTTGCGAACTTGTCCGCCACATCATCATGTGACCACACCCACGCTGAGCGTGTGTCCTTATTTGCGGACACTGTCGGGCCCCGAACATTTAAAAAGTGCTTTTTGAGCAATCCAAGGTATTTTACAGTAAAAGTTCACCATTGCACATGTCCCAGACAATGTCCCTGCCGATCTACATACTTTTTGGAACTTTTTGAGCCCTTTCTTGGTGTTCGAAGTGTCGCGACGAGCGTGGGTGTCGCGGAAGCATGCACCTGCATCCCTATAAAAGGCCACACCCCAGAGCTGATCCTCATTCTGCTTTTGGATTTCCAAGATTTACAACAGGACAATTGTGCAGGTTGCTGTTCTTGGTTCCTGGTTCCTAGTTCCTGGTTATTAACCTTCCAGATGGCATCCCAAATTGCTTCTGCTGCTACTGCCTCCGCATCAGCACCCCACCCCCTCCACCACCACCACGTCCCCAAGGGCCTGCAAAAGGGAACAGGCATGAGGATGCAGAGGAGATGAGAGAGATGAAGAGGATGAGGTAGTGGAAGTCCCTACTACTAGCACTCATCGTGAGTCTTGGGTGTGGCGGTTATTTACCACCGTTGATGGAAAGTCAAAAGCTCATGCGAACAAGGTGATCTGCACTCAGTGCCGCATGGTGCTGAGTCGTGGCAAGGCTGGTTCGTATAGCTTTGGTACTACATCAATAAAGCGACACCTAAAGTCATTCCACGGCGGGCTATTCGTAAGGTTGTACTTTGCGATAAACATAGTAGGTTCAGTTCCTCTGCAGCATCCTCCATTTCCACTCCTGTCACCACAAAAGACACTCCTGTGGGACAGTGCATCCCTCCAGCTGCCTCACAGGCCATTCATGATGCTGTTGACCCTTACCTTTCGAGGGTCACAATATATTGTGAGCAGTACTCTGCAGGGGGGAGAACCTTCGGAGTGCTTTCGAGACTGCGTCAAGAGCATAGAAGGTCTGCGACCTACCTAATAAGGCCCACCCTACATCTTCCTCTCTCCACCTGCCCTTTCTTATCCCCGTGGTTGGTGTCCTTCCTTACCCTCCTTTCCCTCCTTCCTTGTGTGTCGTGTTAAAAAACACAAAAAAATATAAAACAACAAAAACAAAAAAAAGCTCTTTTCAGAGCCGCCTTTCACAGTTTAAAAACAGAAGTGACAAATAAATAGTGCAGGGCCCTGTGCATTTTTAGAAGTCCGCTGACATCTAAAATCTGTGCAGTGCTGCCCTGTCACAACCATTGCACTTTTCTCTGGGAGGAAGTGGTGGCTCTGAAAAGAGCCTTTTGTGGTGTTTTTTTGTGTTTCAAAAACTTCAAATGGTCAACACCTACTGCAAAATAGATTGCTGTAATTCCAAAAAAGGTTGCAATGCATTTTGTATATTTCGCAGAAAAATCTGATTGCCGGCATAAGTAAGATGTACTCCATCTCTGCGAAAATGTGTGTGCTACAAAACATAATGTTTTCATTCTGAAAAGAGGACATACCAACATCTCTCAAAAAGGCACAACAGCCTTGTTAACATTGCGCCTTGCTTTCTCCATTTGTGGACCAAATGAAAAAGAACGCAGCCACATTTGTCTCTGTGCAATACAGGAAAAAATACTCTGGAGTTGGATACATGTCCATGACTTTCCCAAGTCCTTCTTTCATTGCAAATTGCAAAGAGATCCAGACACATGTCCTAAACTGTTCCCTCCACAATGAATAATAATAATGTCTGGATGACGCTGTGTCACCAAAGAAGCACAGAGAGGTACCAAATCCACCCACTTCATTCACACACTCCATGCCAGTGCACTTCCACATGAGAGAATCCAAGATGTGCAGCCACTCCACAGCGATCTGCATGCACCTCCAACCAATTGTATCCACGAATCTCCCAAAATCCAAACAATCTGCTTTCTGAAACACACAGCCATAGCTATCTGCTCTTCTCTCAGGAAAAACACTACTGACAAACTCTCTCCTTACACAACACACCCAGTAAACCTTATTGACCAATCCCTTCTCTGCTCAGTCTCATTTGCATGCCTCTCAACCCCAAAATCCCTGTATGTAATACGCGCTGTCTGCGAACAACCGCGCTGTCCATGGACAAATTGAAAAATCTTAGCGTGGGATGAAAATTTAAATAGTGTGCCCCATTTCCCCTTTGAGGTTGGCTCTGAAAAGAGCCTTTTTGGGGTTTTTTGCAGATGCTTCAGAAACACCTTTATTTTGTATTTTTTTTTTTTTTTCTTATTTTCCTCCAAAAATCTTCACATTAGCTTCTCCAAAGCAACCTTACATTCCAAAAAAAGAAATGCCATCTTCTTAAAAAAAACATTACCAGAATCAATTTCTCATTATTACAAAAGAACATACCAGCTCTAAGCATGAAAGCAAACATGCCTCGGTTGATTGCACACCTAGCAATATTTTGCTGAGGACAAAAAACACAACTATTGTCCCATACTGCTCTAGGTAACAAAGCAGAAAAAATAACCTTGGCATTTGGAAGGACTTTCATTACTGCTTGAACCAAGTGTTCCAAATCTGCCAACAAAGTAGGGGCACTGACATAGCCCAAATGGAAAGCACCATAGTGCAAAACTACCACATGGGACTGTTCATCCTGCCCATATCTTCACAAACTTGTACAATTCCCTGTACATTGCAATCAGGCACAGTGCTCCACACCACATCCACTCCTTTTGTGTCAAAATGGTTAGCCACATTCCTAGATTTAGCATACTGTTCCAACCATTCACAAACATATCTCCAACCACCAACACCCTGGGCTTCATTACGACCACGGTGCTAAACCATGGTGCCATTAGCACCATGCTCCATGCCGGGGTCCGCCATGGTGAATGGCGGAATTACCGCCCCATTCCAAGGTTGGCGGGGCGGTAATTCCCCATTCACCATGGCCCCTTCCCCATTCCAATTTTTGGCCCATAGGGCTCAATGGGAATGGGGAAGGCGCTAATTACGGCACCTTAAATTACGGTGCTGTAATTAGCTCCTAGGTCCCTTTGCGGGTTGGTTTTTTAACGCCTGCTAAAAGCAGGCGTTAAAGTGCAACCAGCAAAGGGACCTCGTAATCAGGCGTTAAGGGTTTAACGGCGCCGACACCTTTTACGGCGCCGTTAACCCCTTTTACGGCGCCGTTAACCCCTTAACGCCTGGGTTGTAATGAGGCCCCCTGACTTTCTGCACCTCCGCCATCTTCACTACACACAGCCCCTATCAATATGAATCAGAACCTCAACACCTGATTGGCTAATCCTCAAAATACACTTCCACATCATGCTCAGAAACCCCGGATGTGGCATGTCCTGTCTGCGAACAAATCGCACTGTCCATGGAGCGCGTAAGTAACACTGGGCAGTCCTCTAGCCGGGGACTGGGGGAGGGTGCTCACCATCTCTGGCTACTGTTTGAGAGGGGCGGGTGGCAGTCACAACATGGGGCGTGGCAGCGAAGAGCTCTACATCTAACTCTGTTATCACAGATCAGCACTTTAGATGTACTATTGATCACTCTCAGTACAATTCGGCTGTAACTGCAAAGGACTAACAGCAACAACTACTATAAAACTCCCCAAGATTTCTTTTTATCTTTTTTATTTTTATTTATTGGCAGAAGTTACAGCACACACACAGGAAAGAGTACATATCACTGAATTTACAATGGTCATATATATTATACAACATAACATACATATCGAGGCAGGAATGCAGCAATTGAATATAAGTCAGGAGCAGAACGATGCAACACACGCCGGAGTGCGTCTATAAGACTCTGGGAGAGCCGACACTAGACATGTCTTCAGATTGGTTCATGAGGTAACTATTAAATGCTGACCACACATTTCTGGGGTGGGAGTGTGCTGGGAGCATAGTTAAATATTCTTCTTCGCAGGTGCGGGACCAGGTAAGTGTTCCCAGTCATTTCTGAAAGGTTGGGGGGAGGGACTTTTCCAGCATTGGAGTACACACTTTTTGGCTACCACGCAGCCAGTGTCAAGAAATGTAGCCTGCTTTCTAGTATCATCGGTTTCCCAAATGCCAAACAAGACCCCCAACGGATCTGGGTCAATTGCCACCCCAGTGATGTCAGCGAGGGCCCCCAGTATCGCCCCCCAGAAGACCGACAACTTGTGGCATAACCAGAACATGTGTAGGTGGTCTGCACCCTCCTCCTTGCAATGGGCACATGTGTGTGTGTCGGTACCCGCAAATTTGGAAAGTCTGCGGGTGTATAGTATAGTCTGTTAAGCAGTTTAAACTGGATGAGCCGGGTAGCGGAAATTGAGAGATACTCGTTTGGTATGGGAACACATCTTTTGCCATTGGTGGTCAGAAATCTCCACATTCAGTATGTCTGCCCATTCGGAGCATGCGCGGGGGGGAAGTGGGGAATTCCGGGCCAACAGAAGTTTGTAGAGGGAAGAAACCACACCACGGGTGCCACTGGAGTTGGTGATAAAAGCAACCTCGGGAGAGTCAGGAGGTTCATTAGGAAAGGTGGGCCACATAACTCGGAAAGAGGCGTAGAGTCTGTAATACTGCAACATTTCAAGTGCGGAGCCCGTGTGACCCTGCTTCCAAGTCTGATGGTCAATGAACCTCCTGTTAGGGAAAAAATCAGTAAGTGCCCGGTATCCCAAGGCCTCCCATTGGCGGGTCAGGGCTGGATCATGTGTGGGTTCCAGCCCGGGAAATCTCCAAGCTGGGAGCCATTTGTAGTAGAGGCTTGTGTTGGCAGACGTGGCAAGGATGCGGTTCCAAGCCAGTAGTGTGGTTGCCACCGGGTCAAATGGAGAGACAGGGGAGAGCCCACGCTGGACCACTAGGGACATGATGTTGGTCCCAGCTGCAGCCAATGTTTCCAGCTTGACATGCGGGCAAGTAAAAGAACTTGGGTACCAGTATGTAGTGTATTGGGCCTGCGCAGCCACCCTGTTTAGCAAAAGACCGGGCGCTGTGAGCCCACCCCATTCGTATCGGAGCGTCATGTCCTGCCATTTCTTGCGGACCGTGCCCGAGTGCCATAGGAACTGTGCAAAGGTTTTATGTATGTTCGTGAATTAGAGTTTCCCGGGCCAAACTGTGACATTGCAGAATATATATAGCAGTTTAGGGACCAGGATAATTTTAATAAGGGAGAGCTTGCCAGCAAGTGACAGCGAGAGGGAGCGCCATCTGGCCATCTTGGACTCGGCGAATTGCACAGCCACCCCATAGTTGTTCACCAGCAGTTTAGGCTCTGACATATCGAATACCGCCGGGGGACCAGCTGAGTGGGTATTCAGAGGCCGGCTGTCGAGTGCCAGAGGTAAGTGAAAACATTTCGGACTTGGAATAGTTGATTGTAAATCCTGAGCAGGTGCCAATGCGCGTGATGTCACGGAGGATAGGGTCTAGGTGAGTAATGGGGTCTCTAACATATAGTAATACATCGTCGGCATACATGGATATTATTTCAGGGGAGCAGGTTAATCAGATCCCTCTGTGAGTGTGTCTATCTCTAATGTGGTCTGCCATGGGTTCTATGACCAGTGCAAAGAGAATCGGGGATAACGGGCAGCCTTGGTGGGTGCCCCTGAAGAGAGTGAACAGTGCAGAAGTCGGAGAGTTAACCCGCACCCTGGCCATCGCATCTGTGTACAATAATTTAATATACCTAATCATAATGGGGCCAATACCCATGGTCTCCAGAACCAGCCACATTTATTTACATGATACCATGTCGAATGCCTTCTGGGCATCGAGTGCAACGGCGATAGCATTGGCACCCTGGTCAATTCTGGCCATAACGCTGAAAAGTCGCCAAATGTTTTGAGAGGTAGATCTCCCCAGCACAAACCCTGATTGGTCCTCATGTACCAAGTGTGTCATGATAGGGAGGAAGCAGTTGGCGAACACCTTAGCGAACATTTTTGTATCGATGTTCATTAAGGACAGGGGTCTATAAGAGCCGCACTCATCAATAGGCTTGCCGGGCTTGTGCAGGACCATGATGATAGCTTCACGCAGTGAGGGGGAAGACGGCAAGATGGAGTGATTCATCCCAGATCTCCAAGAGTCGGGGAGCAAGGATGGCAACATGTTCCTGGTAAAACTCAGGGTTAAGCCCATCTGGCCCAGTGGCCCTTCCCTTGGGAAGATTGGAGATTACCTCCACCACCTCTTCAAGCGAGATCATTGTGTCGAGTTGATCCCTGGTGGGCTCGAAGATAAGTGTCATGGGGATCTGGGCAAGGATGTCCCTCATATGTTGCTCACTATGTTCTAGGGGCACTGCATAGAGGTCCATGTAGAACTCAGTGAAGATGTCTAGAATCTGCTGGTCCGACCATTGAGGCATTCCCCCCGCATCTTTGATGGATAGAATTTGGGACTGGCCCTGTTCCCCCCTAGCTAACCTGCCAAGTGTTTTCCCGGGTCTGCCCCCCTCCCCATACTTGCACGCCACCAGTGGTTGGCTGATAGCGCACCTCTCTGGTGGCATGCAAATCAAAGACCCAGATTTCCTCATTGATTTGTGCTAGCGTGGTGGGATCGGATTCCATGGTAGGTCATGGAGCCTGGCCTCAGAGCGAGTAAGATAGTTTCTGATGGTTTTCAGTACACCCGCCTCCCTGGAGATAGACATCCCTCTGATATATAGTTTAAATGCTTCCCACCTGACGCTGGCTGTAGTGGACTGTAGGGAGTTACACTCGAAATAAGTAGTGATGTCAGACAGTATGTCAGCCATAAATACTATATCTAGGAGGGCCGCGGATTTAAATCGCCAGGTACTGCAGGTGGGAACAGGCAATCCAAGCTCAACCGACAAAGTAACAGGTGCAAGGCCGGATTTAGTACGTGTTAGTATTTGGGCCTCCCGGACCCTACAAGCCAACCCATTGGAAACAAAATAGAGGTCAATTCTGGATGAGCTATCGGGCACAGTTGAATAGTATGTGTATTCACGTAGGTGGGGGTGGAAAGTTCTCCAGATATCACGGATGTCAAGTGTAGCACAGCTTGAATGCAGTTCGCATGCTGCCCGTGATAGTGCCCTGGGCGCCACCCCTGACCTGTCAAGGTCCACATCAAGTACCAGGTTCATGTCCCCCCCCAAATAATATGGGTCCCCACATAGCTCAGTAGGATATTGGCCACAGCATCAAAAAAGTCAGGCGGATCAATATTGGGGCCATAGGTGTTTATCAAGAGATATTCCCTATCCACCAGCCTGCAATGTAATATGACGTATCTGCCATCGGGGTCAATGTAGCTTTTTAGTAGAGTGAATTTAATAGACTTGTGTATCAAGGTCAATACCCCTCTACCCTGTGTCGAATAGGTAGTGAAAAATCTGTTGCGGCCCCAGGTTGGTGCGATGGCAGTAGCCAGGTGGGACCGGGCATGAGTCTCTTGTAGCATGAGTATTCTGATCCCATGTCTTTGAGCATATGACACAATCTTGCAGGATTTATTGTAATTTTTAAGGCCCCAAACATTCCAGGACATTGGGCCTCATTACGAGTATGGAGGTAGCCATGGTGCTATTAGCGCCATGGCTGCCTCCATACCACAATCCAGGCCCGGGTTCCTCGAATAAGCAACCTTGGCAGAACCGATAATTCTCCGTCCGAGGAACCCAGACCCGGTCCATCCCCATTCCCGTTCGAGCCCCATAGGGCTCAATGGGAATGGGGATGGAGCTAACAACGGGCCCGTTAATGACGGGCCCGTTGTTAGCTCCCAGGTCCCCTCACGGGACCCGGTAAGGACGCCTGGTTTTTGCAGGCGCCCATTGCGGGTCCCGCAAGGAGACCTCGTAATAGGGCGGAACGGGTTTACCGGCACCTGTTCCGCCAACCTTATAGTGAGGGCCATTATCTTAGTGGGCATCATGCAAAACTAGGGTACATCCCAGCACATGTGGTTCTGTCTCCACTCCCAGCCAAATACAGAGCAATTGTGCAACCCCTTCATTGTGCGGGATGCTGCTTTACCTCTGCCGTTTTTTTTAATATTCCCCCAAAACAGGACCTCCCCCCTCCCTCACCACCCACCAATGATTGGCGGTGCCCCTAACCACCCCCCCAGATTCCCAAGAGTTCCCCTTAACCAACTATTAGCGGACTCGTCACAACTCGGTCCAGCTGTGCGACCTGCCCAACAGGGGCCAACACTCAAGAACTCCACAAACGTAGCCATTGCAACCGCAATGGGGTGCGCTGTTGCCGTGCAGAAACCAAGGAAAGAACGGGTTCAGTGAGTACCAGTACGGTACGTGGATCTGTGGGTAACAAAAAGAAGAACAGCTGTTACATTAATCAGTATGTGCTATGACGGTGATGACAATGGATCGTGAGTTAATGTGTCCAAACAACCACAAGCCAATTGCGAGCCAGGGTTCTTGCACCACCAACGCACCAGAACCAGCAACCCAGGGATCAATATATCAAGAGACTGGCCACGGGAGGACCCACATGCCCACCCAGGTGTAGCACAGCTGGCAATATGCAAGCGGATTCCCCATAGGGAAGCTGATATGGCCCGTGGCATCATCAACATATTTTTTAAACTGTATATCAGTGATCCAACTTGGATAATCAAATGACAGAAAGAACCCCATTGGTCAGACCTAATGGAGTAGACCTGGTTGGGTCCCTTAATGGGTTAGTCATTGTCAATGAGGTCTTCAGCGGGGTTATGAAGAGGTATCTGCGCTTCAATGAACTTCACTGCCTCATTTGGTACTGTAAAGAAGTAGAGCTTTTCCGTAAAGGTAAATTTGAGGCACGCAGGAAACAATATGGCGTAGGGAATGTTGCGTTATCTTAACATCTTTTTCACTCCAATGAATTGCCTCCGTTCCTGTTGAACTCCCACTGAGAAGTCAGGGAAAATCCAGATGGTCTGGGAGTCCAGGCGAAGGTCCCCCTTCTCACGTGCCAGGCAGAGGATAAGGTCCCTGTCCCTGTAGTTCAGAATTCTGGCTATGACAGTGAAAGTAAGCATCCCCCAATGAGATTAAAAAGAAAAACGTAATAAGAAGCAATAAAGGACACACCCCAGGAGGGAATGAGACCACGACCAAGTGCGTGTGAAGTTAAAAGGTTTTATCAAATAGGGCATGCAAAGGACTCTGCAAACTCCGAGAGCGCTCTGTCTGACAATAGCAAAGACAGTCAGTTATATTACAAATACACGTCACGCATGAGGTAAGCTATAGGGGCCACAGAGTCTTGGGGATTGGATGGCGATGTCTAGCTATAGGTTCGGTGCTCCATGATTGGCGGAGATCCACGTGGTGGCATACCGACATGCTTGGGTCAGCTGGGCTCATCGGGGGTGGAGCTCGTGAGCGCTGGCTGTCACTGAAGATTCAGCATGATAGTTCTAGAAACTTGCCCTTGTGACCTTTCATACCCATTCATCACATTAATTTATACCAAGTTGTTATTTAAAACTTCTAACACATTAACCTAATACCTATGTGGGGACACAGGAAAACAATATGCAATACAAGGCTGTTTCTATACATCATCATAAGGTTGTCAGTTGCAAGGGGTCCAGTCTCATGAGACCAGGTATTTTATCAGGGGGCATGGGTCAGGCTGTTCATTATACTCTGTTTGGTGTAGCATGAGATGACTCTGAGGGATGTTTGCACAAGGACGAATAACTGCCTTTGTGGTCTGTTGGATTTGGGGTGAACTGGGGTACCATTGGGTCAGTGGGGGCACCTAACTGGCACCTCAAAGGCGGTGGGATTTAGGACCAGGTAGCTCATAATTAATTTGGCCTAGTCACGGCGGTCTCTGCCATGGGGAGGTAAATACTTGAAGCGGGTCCAGCAGGAATGTGGGGAGGTGAGGCTGTGCAGCTCGCTCATCAGCGAGCCCCTGCGGGCCTTGGCGGGAGGAGGAGGAGATGACCTTGTAGCACTAAGCATCTCCCTATTCACAGGGCGGCACACTATACCATTGGAGGGGATGAATGTTAAGGCTGGGAGCATTTGGGAAATTACACATTTCTGTTGTTTACCTTTGTCTATATTACTAAGTTCATAACAATAGAGAATTGTCAATATCACATACAGTACATAGCATTAGTCGGTCTTAATACGTGTAATTCATGAAAACGGCGGATGAATAAAACATGAAGTAGTATCAGGTTGGGTCATACCCTCAGGAGCACGAAAGCAGCATATTAATGTAACGTTCCAATTAGACTACAAACTGATTAGATACCCTACGTGGCTTACATGTAATACGTCATATTTTGTTACATCATACACACGCATTTTATATATTGATTTATCACTTATCCTTTTTACAATAGCAGCAAACATTGGATGGCACAGGGTAAATATTTTGAATAGTTATACACTGGACCTTAGAACATGAAAGCATCTTGAGGGTATGCGGGGTCACTTTGATTTAACATAAGTAGCCTGTATTATACATTTACCATTAATTACTTCACATTCTTGGGCAACAGGAATAAGGCTGAGAGACTCGAGGGTTTAGTATATGTGGTTAACACATTATCTGGGGAACTGAACAGGGGGGTCAGGGACACCATATATTACCTGTGCAGGGTTTAGGCATGGGGTCGGGGTGTGTTTGAGGGGGATGGTTTTTGTTCTTTTCCAGACTCCAACTACGAGTCCGATCAGTCCTAGGGCAATGATGTACTGCAGAAGGAAAATGATACAGTGTTTGTTCTGTTGCTTGTTCGTGTCTAGTTGCTCGTGAGAACAAGCTTTCAGCGGATATGCCATGGGGTGGAGGCTGGGGGAAGTGCAGGCCTCTCCATGTGCGGTCAAGTGGGGGCCGAGCTGCAGTTTTGTACGCCAGCTATTCTGCATGGGCCTGGGTTCAGTACACTTAAAATGGAGTCTTGCTTATTACAAAATGTTGTCTATGTTATGCCAGGCTACTGGCCATGCAGCCTCACGGGTCGGTCTGCAGCCGCCCTGCCTCCCGGGCCCAGGTTCATGGGGGGCTGCCAATGAGTCATGAGCCTCACGTAGGTGGCCAATGCAGGGGAGGGGGATCCTACAGACCTTTCCTTCCATACATTTCCCCCCTTTCGTTACTTAAGTAACGAATACTGCAACTCGCCCAACCTCTGGCGTTCCTTTTCATTCGCAACCTCTTCATCCCATGCCGGTGTCCCTTTTATTGGCATCCAGGCTCTACACATCCCTCAGAGACTCCCCCCCCTCCTAGCATATTCGTCTGGTATACATCCCCCATCTCCCTCCAGATCTACCCATACCTCTTCATACCATTCTCGTTCCAGGGGCTCTTTTATTGTTGTGTGGTATAATCTGTCCACTATATCCCCGTCAGAGTATAACAGCACCATTCTATACTTGGGTTTGAGATCCTCACCTATCTGTACTTGCGCCTCCTGCATGATCTGTGCTGTTCCTCTAGCATTGCCCCATTAGGGACTGCGTTTGCGAAGCACCGAAGACCTAGCTGGCACAGACAAAAAATCAGTAGTAAAAATACGATGATGGGTACCCAGCATTTTGATAGTCAATCCTAGCCAGGATGGTACCCAGGAAAAAAGGTTGTCAAGCCAAGAGCTCGGGTCCACTCCACCTTCTGTCTTCATCCGCTCCCCCAAATTGTGCACTGCCGCAATAACGTGTGATAGTGTTCCATTATCCGCGTCTTCAGAAGGCACGAATGTGCAGCACGCGCCCCCGATTTTTTTCGGCAAACACCTCCATCCATCGCCGTCAACAGGTCTAGGACATACCTGTTCTGCATTGTCATTAGCCTTAGGGCCCTTAGCTCCACCTTGATCACGTTGAACCCTTCTTCAGTGTCGTTGGCCAGTTGGATCAACTCCCAGCGTGTGATTTGGAGCCATTTTGCGTTGGCTCGCGCCTGGATACTCGGGACGAGGGAGGCAAAGAAGGTTTCAGCAGAGTTGAACAGCCGGTACTTGTCAGGGATCTGTGCCAACAGATCTGAGGAGGCTTTGGATATGTAGTTGGACGATCTCCGCTTTCGTGATATCACACCTTGTGCGTTGTCCGTGACAGGGCATACAGTGGTGGTTCTTCTGTTGGTTGTGGATTTTCTGGGCGACGGTCGGCTTGCAATCCCTTTCCTCCTTCGATGTGACTTTCCGGGATCACCATCAGGGCTGAGTGCAGCATCGCCAGAGAACATGTGCCCCTCCAAGACTGTGGGAGGTGTAGGTATGCCTGTTTACCACAGACCCAGTAAGTGTCCATAAGTGCTGCTGTCCCTTTCTTCATGTCTGGGATACTGAGTGTCCGATTGCAGCTCTTATTTGTGCCCATGTTGTTTTTCCCCTCACCATGGAAGCATAGTTCGTAGGATATTTCTTTTTGCAGTTTGAACGGTTTTTCTATAGCTGTCACCCATGTTAACTTTGTGATATGTTCCGTCCAAACAGGTGTGCAGGTTTTCTCGATCCATTGTAGTTTCTCTGCTGGCAATCCTCGTAATGCTTCTGCTTTGCATGTTATTACTTCATCCTTCCATTTATTTTCTGAAAACAATGTCCCTTTAATCACGAAAAAAGGTTCTTTCAACATATCACTCCTTTAGCTCTTGAGTAGCAAGTCTTTTCGTTTTGCAGCATTTCAAAAGACACTGTGTGTGCCTGGAAGGTGTTCTTAATTCTACATAGGGTGAGATGAAGGAGACACTGGGCGTCTGCAAGAGGCAATTCTTGAGGCAGTAGTACCTTAGGTGTGCCTGAGGCGTGGGGAATCAAGGAACATACATAACAACTCTCATTAGTTGTCTGTTTTGCGGTGGAGCTCATATCTACATACGATTTATTCGACTGATGTGGATGTCTAGGGTCTTCTATTGTGTCTAGCCCCAGGCCAGAATACTCATCATATTTTCTCCTCCCAATCTCCCTCTTCCTTCGGTTGCTTTTGAGATAGCTCTGTGCATTTCATGCTGCTTGCAGCATTGTTCACCGGTTGCCCGCCCCCCCCTTTTCCAACTCATCGTATAAGGCCAGAAATCTTCCAGACATCTCATCATTTCTTCCTTCCTTCTTATGGGTGACTCATTTTGTATGGGTGAAGTGATTGTTGGTGAGGGCGGGGTGGCAGTCGTGTCGTATAACCATGATAAAAAAGAGGGGTTTTGATCATTTAACCCATGAATATTATATTCAGAAACGATGTGCTTGAGAGCTGGGCGTGGGGTACTGGTGTCATTGGGGTGCTGTGCATGATCAGGGTGGGTGTCATAACCCCATACAAGCTGGAAGCCATCCCATATTAAATAAGCCCCTTCTTTAACCATCTTTGTCCCATTCCCATGCTTGTTCCATTGTTGGTTCCATTCCCTCCCCCCTCATTCATCTCAATAGAGATGAATGTAATTGCCCAATAGAAGGTTAGTCCGAACATCATTGTAAAGAATATAACTGCACACACAAACAGACCACACTCATACGAATATCTGCGCAAATCAAAATTCTCGTTGCCATTTCGGTCTGCCCTAACATTATTCTGTGCGGGCTGCCCGTTCGTTGCCATGGTTTCTCCTATACATTGAAACATAAAAGTGTATTAAGCAATCTCACAACAAATATATAAACGTTAGAGAGATAGAGAGCAAGTGAGAGAAAGAGCTACATGTTGCATTTTCAAAGTTATGTACATTTTCATATTACACATCATCTTATTCATTTTATTTCTTTTCAATCTAGACCACTATTTAATGATAGGATGCAGTACATTTCTTTCTCTTCATCTATTGTTACACTTCTTCTGTTTGTTGTACCTCTTCGTCCTCCCTCTGTGTGACATTGTCATAGGCTTTTCGTACGTCTGTTAAATGTATCCAATATCTCAGGCCCTTTACCTTCACTGCCGTCGGTGTACAAAACACTACTTCGTATGGGCCATGAAATCTTGGGGCATTCCACCTACGCACGAAACTCCTCACATACACCATCTCTCCTGGCGTTAACTGACCTGTTGGGTTCTCTTCTGTCAATTTTGTTGTTTCGTTTCCTTTCTTGTGTGTGAATGGGGGTGCAAGTTGTCTTGCTATCATACGGGCTGCTTTGGTGAGCTTTGTCAAGTATTCATTAAACTCTTCACCTAGTACTGTGGTGCTTCTATGGGCATCTGAATGTCTGCGGAGTGGGGAGTGAGCTGTATGCATGCGCCTTCCTGTCACTATTTCGTGTGGTGACAGATGGTGGTCCTTGCTGGGCTGATTTCTCAGCTCGAACAAGGCCAAAGGCAGACAGTGCACCCAGTTCTTTTTAAGTGAGAAGCACAATTTCGACAACCTCCCCTTCAGGAGGCCGTTGATTTTCTCAACTACGCCATTACTTTGCAGATGATAAATCAAGCATAATTTGTGTTTGATTCCTAGCAACGCTGTTACTTCCTTGAAGAGATCATTGACAAAATGTGTGCCATTATCCGAGCGAATTACGTTGCAAATTCCCCAGCGCGGGAATACCTCCCTCACCAAGAACTTTGCAGCGCATTTGGCATCCGGATGTGCACAGGGTCCTGCTTCAACCCACCTTGAGAACGGACAAACCACTACTATCATGTAACATGCCCCATTACATCTCTCTCCCATGTCTGCATAGTCAATATGCAGCTCTGTGAAGGGGCCTGTAGGTTTTGGGATTGTTCCTCGTAACATTCTCAGTGTCATCCCTGAATTATATATTTGGCATGTGGTACATTTCATTGCCATTCTTGAAAGTTGTTCCTGTAGACCTGGGACAAACCAGTTCTCCTGAATCTCTGCTGCAATATGCTGTTTCGCATTATGTGCTGGGAAATGCAGTTGTTGGAAAGCCACTTCTAATAACTTGAGTGGCATCACTACCTTACCTGTGTTGTTTTGATGCCATAGGAGGTCTGTTGCTGACTGGCTACATCCCGCTTTTCCCACAGCTCCTTTTCCTCTATTGTTGCCCCATCTTGCAGCTCTAGTATTTGTGACACAGGCATGGTATTATAGCCATCTGGGAGATCCTCTTCTACGTGTTTTTGTATCAGGTACTCACCTGTTCTCTCTTTTATTAAGTAAGAAGCTTCCTTGGCAGCAGCGTCCGCTGCCGCGTTTCCCAAAGAGATCACATCTGTGTTGTTTGTATGGGCCTGGCACTTCACTATGGCTACCATGGTGGGGTCTTTTAATGCCTCTATCAGTTCTTTTAGAAGCTCTGCATGCTGTACAGGTGACCCATCTGCTCTGTGGAACCCTCTCCGTCCCCATCTTGCCAATCCCCATGTCACAGTAGTAGTCATATAAGCTGAATCTGTGTAAATTGTGACTGCACACCCCTTTGCTGCATGCAATGCTTCAATGAGTGCTATTAATTCTGCTGCTTGTGCTGAGAAATGGGCAGGTAGGCGTTGCTGTATTAGCACTTCGTACTCACCTTCTTCTAACCTTACAACAGCTATCCCTACGTGTTTTTCTCCTGTCTCTGAATTTATTGATGCTGACCCGTCTATGAAGAATACCTCCCCTTCGTTCAGTGCATTTTCACTCACCATGGTGGTTTCTCCCTCCTCACCCTTGTATGTTGCACAATCATGTGCTTGCATGTCCTCTAACGTGCATGGCTCTGTAATGAATCTTACTGGGTTCACCGTTTTGCATCTTACTATGTGTATGTTTGCACTGGACAGAATAATTTCATATGGAGTGGCTCTTTGTGTTGTGAGTGTGCTTTTTGATCGTTCCAGGATTGCGTATAATGAGTGTTCCCTGAACAATGTCACGGAACACCCCATCACTATTGTTGCACTTTTCTCAATTGGGAAAGCTGCGGCTGCGAGAGATTGCTCGCAAGCAAAGTGTCCTTGCATCACTGCATCCAGTGTGCCACTGTAATATGCCAGGGGCTTGTGTCCCAGTGATGTCTTTTGTGTCAGCACTGCTGTCATGAGGGATCCCTTACAATGTGAAAGCAGATAGAACTTGTGTTCATAATCTGGGTTTGCGAGTACTGGAGCACTTGAAATCAGTTCTTTGAGTGATGTGAAAGCATCATCTAGTTCTGCTGACCATTGTATCTCAGTGTTTTCTCTTTGGGCTTCTTTGAGTGCCTGCAAAAGGGCCTTGTGTATGCTGCGTAATCTATTATCCATGCTCGGCAGTAGTTAAACATGCCGAGACATTTTTGCATCTCTTTCACTGTTTTTGGTCTTCCTACTGCTGTAATGGCCGCTACTCTGTCTGGTATTATTTTCTTGCCGTCTTTTGAAATTAGCTGTCCCAGGTATAACACTTCTCTTTGGCAGTACTGCAACTTCTCTTTGTCAACTTTGTAACTCTTGTTGGCCAACAGTGTCAGGAGGGTAAAAGAGTCTTTTCTACACTCCTCCTCATTTTTTCCGCAGATCAGCAAACCATCCACGTATTGAATAATTGCACTGTCTGCTGTCATATTCCCAAGATCTTCATGTAGAATTCGGTTGAATATGCTGGGGCTCTCGCAGTAACCCTGGGGTAATCTGCAGTGCTTGTATCTTTTCCCTCCCAAGGTAAATGCTGTTAAGTATCTCCACTCTTCTGCAAGTGGTATTGAGAAGAATGCGTTCTTCAAATCCACCACTGTGAAGTGAGACGCATCTTTTGGGATGCTGCACAGGATAGTTGCAGGGTTGGGGACCAAAGGGAACTCTTTTTGGATGATGTCATTGAGTTGGCGTAGATCTTGGATCATCCTCCACGCCTCTCCTTTTGCTTTTTTAATAGGGTAGATGCATGTATTACATGGTGAGGTTGAGGGCACTATTATTCCTTGTGCTAATAATGCACTGACTGTTTCTTTTATCCCTTCTTCTGCTTCCCGGGATAGGGGGTATTGTTTCACTCTGGGCAGTATAGCTCCTGGTTTGAGTTTTATCTTAACTGGTGTCACCCCATGCAATAGTCCCACATCATGGGGGCCGGTGGTCCACAGGTCACTCGGCACTGATTGCATGTCATTATCAAAGAAAGAAGGTGGTGCTCCCACCACAGCCATTAGTTGACTGGCACTTGTCTTTCCTGTATCATGATGTCTCAGGGGATTGCTATCTCCATTATTATTTCCCCATCGCTATCTGAGTCTGTGAAGAGGTCTTCGTCTGACAAATCTCTTAATGCAATGTCGGCATTGATGCACAAAACTGTGCGCCACTCGCAGCCATGTATGTCCATTGCAATAACTGCTATTCTTTTGGCTGCGATCTGAACTGCATGTAAATCCAATGACATCACTGTCCCAGGCACTATCTCCGGGCGTGCTATGGGGCAAAAAATTAAGTCTGTGGGTACCCTCCATTCTAGGTTCTTTAATTCTGGGACCACCCGTGCCAATGTTTTCAATCCTTGAATGAACATGTCAGGATCCACTGGTATCCCACGCACTTCTGGTGCTGTCGCTCGCGCGTGCACCACCAGCATTACGCGCATAGGGCAGATCCCTGGTGTTGAGCACACTATTCCTCTCTCTGTGAAGGATATGGTCATGTTAAGCTTACTGAGGAGATCCCTCCCCAGTAAGTTAATCGGCGACTGTTCATAGTACAATAGGGGTGCCCTTACTGTTTTACCCCCACTGTGACATCTAATTCTTCTGTGTAAGGAACTTCGACCACCGCCCAGAGAACCCCTGCGTCTCCAATTTACGATTAGATAGCGGAAACCAGCCTTCACGCAAACATGATTTCTCAGCTCCCGAATCCACCATAAAAATGAATTGTTTGTTCCCTATCTCCGCCCCTATCAATGGTTCCTCTGCTGCATTGTAGGTTGTCGATAGTACTGGACACGCAAGTGCTCTCTGTGGGCTGTCCTATGCTGGATGTCTCGTGTTCCCCCTTGGCTGAAGACATTTCCTGATGCCACTGCCACTCCCCCATACGGTGCAGGTGCACCATTTGCTGTTGTGGCGAAAGGATTGTTCTGTGTGTATGGTATATGTTTGCGGCATTGTGGGTGCTGCTGGACATTATGTGGTTGCTCCCTGTGTTGTTCTGGGCACCTTTGTTCCTGCTGTCCTTGTCCCCCTCCCATTGGTAAGCCCATATGGACTTCCTGGGATGCGGGTGACCATAAGGTTGATCATCTTGGTAATTGTTATTTGGCCTGCTCCTGCATTCACGCAAGAAGTGTCCCCACCTCCCACAGTTCCAACAATTCCCTTGTCCTCCTCTAGGTCCTTGCCCCCATACCTGCCATTTCCTCCATACCCTGACCACCCCCTCTGCGCCCTCTGTACCCACCTCTTCCTCCCCGGGGCTCCACACTTGCCACTGCGGTCCTCCGTACTGCTCCTGTCCATTCCACTGTGCCTGCCCATTGCCTGCCCAATTTGCTGCCATCCTCCCTTGTATTGCTACTGGTCCCTCCTCCTCTTCTGCATCCCTATCTGTGGGGAGTGCTGCTACGGCTGCGGCGACCTTCACCAGTTTCGTCTGTATTAATTTCGCCTCATCTGCCAACCTTTTCTGTGCTATCTCCTTTCTCTCTTTCTTTAATTCTCTTGCAGTGGTGCACTATTATACTTTGAATTTCTGGCCAGCCTTTCGCTTCAATCCCTGCTATTTTGTCGAGTGCTTTTTGAACTTCTTTTGGGAGCCCTCTCTTTATTATAAAGTAAAATAGGGATGTTGATTGATCCCAGGCCGTACCCGTCTCCGCTCTCCACATCTCCTGCACTCGAAAAATGAAATCCATAGCATCTTCCCCATCATTCATGGTACATTGCATTACTGACTGTAAATCTGGCGTGTCTGGGAACGTTTCTCTTAAGGCATCCCATATCCTTGCACGTACTGTATTAAAGGAGGCTCCATCATGGCGGTCACAATCAGTGTTACTCCCGGAAAACCAGCCTTTGCCCAAACCCTGTCTGCTTGGTCACCTACTGCCGATACCAACAAACTTTTGACATCACCACTGCTAATGGCACTCCCGCAGTAGTGTTTCTCAAATGCATATATCCACTTACTTGCCCCTCCTGACAGCGGGGGCAATAGTTTTAATAAATTTGCCTTATCCATCTGAGCCCAGGGTATGTAGTTTGGCCTCCCTCCCCCTCTATGTATCAATGGAAGCTGTAGTTTATTTTTGGTTCCTTTTCCAGTACTTACCTTCAACCCTTTTCTCCCCAGCGTGCTTCTGTCGGCAATACAAAGACAGTTCACGTTATATTACAAATACACGTGTCACGCATGAGGTAGCTATAGCGGGCCACAGAGTCTTGGGATTGGATGGCGCATAGCTCTAGCCTATTAGGTTCGGCTTGCTCCATGATTGCGGAGATCACGTGGTGGCATACCGACATGCTTGGTTCAGCCTGGCTCACTGGGGGTGGAAGCTCGTGAGCGCTGGCTGTCACTGCAAGCATTCAGCTGATAGCTTCTTAGAACACTTGCCCTTGTGACCTTTCATACCCATTCATCACATTAATTTATTACCAAGTTGCTTATTTAAAACTTCTAACACATTAACCTAATACCTATGTGGCCCGGACACAGGAAAACAATTATGCAAACAAGGCTGTTTCTAAACCATCATCATAAGGTTGTCAGCTTGCCAAGGGTCCGTCTCATGAGACCAGGTATTTTTATCAGCGGGCATGGCCGTCAGGCTGTTTCATATTATACTCTGTTTTGGGTGTAGTATGGGATGACTCTGAGGGATGTTTGCCACAAGCGACGGATAACTGCCTTTGGGTCTTGTTGGATTTGGGTGGTGAACTGCGCGGTACCATTGGGTCAGGCGGGGCACCTAACTGGCCACCTCAAAGAGCGGTGGGATTTAGGACCAGCGCTAGCACTCATAATTAATTTGCCTAGCCACGGCGTCTCTCCATGGGGAATAGGAGGTAAATACTTGAAGCGGGTCCAGCAGGAATGTGGGGCAGGTTGGGCTGTGGCAGCCTCGCTCATCAGCGAGCCCCGCGGGCCTTGGCAGGGAGGAAGGAGGCAGATGACCTTGTAGCACTAAGCATCTCCCATATTCCACAGCGGCGGCACACTATACCATTGGGAGGGGGATGAATGTTAAGGCTTGGGAGCATTTGGTCGGAACATCTACACTTTCTGTTGTTTTACTC
>PGSH02013856.1:0-26382 GCA_002915635.3 Ambystoma mexicanum
ATAGTGCTCTTGCAAGAGACGCACTGCACAACAACATCTATGGACAAACTTCAGGAGCACTGGGGGGGACAGGGATTTGGTACTGCTTACTCGAAATATGCTAGAGGGGTATACACATGGATCCACCCCCAGCTCCCCTTCCGTCTATCCAAATTTATTACCGATCCTGAGGGCAGGCATGTGATTGTATGGGGACACATCGAACAACAAGAGTTATGCATAGTGAACTCTTACCTACCTAACAACAGCATCCCGGCTTACCTGGCCTCGATGTACGACATAACCACTCTACATAGAGACTGCCTTTTTATTTGGGGTGGTGATTTCAATTGTGTGCGGGATCGCACGCTAGATAGGTCGCTACCACCGCCTACCACCACTATGGCTGCCTCGACAGCACTAAACACGCTGATAGACAGACTAGAACTGGCTGATATATGGAGAGAACTCCACCCCCATACACACGAGGCTAGACTACATTTTTGTCGGCAGGGAACACCTATCCCAGATGGAAGGAGCAGAATACTCAGGAAGGACGATCTCAGACCACTCCCCCTCATGGTAAATTGGAATCGTGCCGGCCCCAAGCCCCCCATCCCTATGTGGCGCATGACAATAACGGCCCTGAAGGACCAAGCATTCAGAGACGAACTGCAGGATACGATAGACGACTACATAGAGCTAAATAAGGGAAGTGTAGACTATGTAAGCACGACAGTGGAGGCCCTAAAGGTGGTGACCAGGGGAGAGATACTGGCGAAATCAGGTGGCATCAGAAGATCGCTACGCAAAGAATTAGAACTGGGCGAGGCAGAGATTCAGAAGCTTAGTACGGACCCCATAGACCCACAACAGCATGAAGGCAGACTTCGTACACTCCGTGAGGAATGCTCGAATGCTTGGAGCAGGCTCGCTAAGTTCGACTTTGCCACCAGAACAAACAGGACGCACACAGAAGCAGATAGACCTAGTAGGCTCCTGGCCTGGCTCTGCAGGAAGGAGCATCCCAGACACACCATTACCCTGATCCAAGACGAACAGGGCAATACACACCAGACCCAACAGGAAATAAATGACACCTTTAAGAATTACTACAAACACCTATACTCTCACGAAACAGAAATATCTGGTGACTACTTAGCGGATACCTTAGACGAGATAGGGCTGCCTAGGCTCTCCCCAGAACAGGCCGAAGAACTAGAGGCAGATATTACAACAGAAGACATTGCCGAAGCGATCAAGGCACAAACTACGGCTAAGGCTCCAGGGAGCGATGGGTTGCCCTCGGAATTCTACAAAACTTATAGCTCCTCTCTGATACCACTCTTACATGAGGTCTTCCAGGAAATATACGAGCGAGGTATCTTACCTGACAGCATGAGGGAAACCCTAGTGATCCCAGTTCTTAAGCCAAACAAGCCGGCGGAGCACTGCGATTCATATCGCCCGCTAGCTATGCTCAACCACGATGTTAAACTGTTAACCACAATCCTAGCTCAGAGACTGTCCAGACAGATAGGAGATATCGTACACTCAGATCAGTGTGGGTTTGTCCCAGGCCGAAACACGACCATGAATTTACGCAGACTTCAACACGTTATTGCACAAAATGATGCGAGCACTGAATCCTACGCCCTGCTATCACTAGACGCCAGCAAGGCGTTCGATTCCATATACTGGGAGTGGTTATTAGCAGTTCTGAAGGAATTCAGGTTCGGCCCACGCTTTATCAGGTGGATCCGAATACTATACACCGCACCAAGAGCACGGGTAAAAACTGGGAGACATGTGTCGGAAGTTTGGGAGATATGCAGAGGTACCCGTCAAGGCTGCCCGCTATCCCCCATGCTTTACATACTGGGATTAGAACCCATAGCTATCTATTTTCAGAAACAATTTTTCGATGCCGGAATAAGGCTAGGGGCGATAGATCACATAATCTCACTGTACGCGGACGATGTGCTTTTGTATGTCAGGGACCCCCGCCTCAATGTCCCAACCATGCTGGACGTCCTTGATAATTTTTCCAAAGTCTCAGGCATACAATTCAACAAGGCAAAATCCTGCCTATTCCCACTAGCTGGCCTTAGGGACAGATGCTCGGAGGAGCTTCCAACACTAGGGATACCGTGGCAGACCACCAAGTTCCGCTACTTGGGCATCCAGATCATGCACACTCCCCAACTGATACACGAAAATAACACTAATGAGGCAAAACCTGCGCTGCGCAGATCAATGTCCTTCTGGGCAAAGCTCCCACTGTCGGCAATGGGGAGAATTTCGGTAACCAAAATGATAGTCCTCCCTAGGCTCTTGTATAGGTTCCAAAATGTGCAGTATTACATCAAGAACTCGTTTTTCCGCCTACTAGGGTCAATAACACAAGATTTTATTTGGGGGCGGGGCAGGCACAGAATAGCACACTCCACACTAGTCCTACAACACGCTCAAGGCGGAATCCAACTCCCGCACTTCGAAAAATATTACTTAGCAGCCCAACTCAGCTTTGTGTCCAAATGGCTAGCTGACGAGATCACATCCGAGACTCCCCTGCTACAGTCCCTGATTTCTCCACTGCAACTTAAAGAACTCATTTGGGCAACACAACACCTGCTGAGTGACACACCCTTTATAGCCACTCTGGGGAAACAAATCTGGAAAAGAACGAAATCACTAAGGAATCAAACACACCTGTACTCCCCAGAAATACCACTGATTTGGGACCTGTGTAGGTCAGACTCGGACTTGTTGCATCTCAGGACCTGGGAGAAGAAGGGGGTTTACATGTGGGGAGATCTTTATGAAGAAGGCTCCTTTAAAGAGTTCAACATACTACAGAATGTAGACGGGATACCCACTAGTCAATACTTGTGGTACCGAAAGATACGCAAAATAGCAAGACACAAATGGGACACCTGGCCAGAAGAACCTGAATCTGATCCTCTCACAACTTGATTATATAACCTAGGCGAGGGGCAGAGACCGGTCTCCCAAATATACAGCCACCTCAACGATAACCCCAACCCAAAGGGAGAGACCCTGAAAAACAAATGGGAAACGGACATTGACCGAGAACTCTCGGAGGCAGAATGGTCCAGGGCGCTAATATTCCCTAAGGCTGTGTCGAGAAACCACATATTCCGCTTTATACAACTAAACGTCCTGCATCGGACATATCTCACCCCACACAGACTGGCGACATTCAACAGGAATGCGAGCTCCGACTGTCCATGGTGCAGGGCAGAAGGGGCTGACCTCATACATATGTTCTGGGAGTGCAACAAAGTACAATCCCTGTGGGCAAAAGTCAAGCTGACACTTGAGAAGGCAGGAACCTCCAAATACAGATGGACTCCTGAAGAATGCATCCTAGGAACGTACCCTAGACCGGCCAAACATAAGCATCTGGTGAAACTAATGGACCTATCGTGCCTTCTGGCCAAAAGACATATCGCCATGTCCTGGAGAAAGCCAGCAGGGCCCAGATATGGCGCCTGGCACAGCGAACTTATCAGATGGGTTGATGCAGAAAGTAAGGCTTGGGAAGATAGCGTTGCCAGATCTACCGATGTGTCCAGCTCCACCCTAGAAGCATGGAGGGAGATAGTTAGAAATATAACATACCCCTCGGACGATAAACCCCCATGAACAAGCACTAACTAGATCGTGCTGAACTGCAAAACTTAGAAACTCACGTGGGAGGCCCCCAAACACCTATGGAAACTGCTGCATTCAAGACACCCCCCCCCTATACCACCCCCTACAGAAGCCTTGGTAACTGCACAAGGAAGACTGGATACGGAGACAGTTTATGTTAATGTTATCAGTTTACTGTTTATTGTTTGGAATGCTCTCTCATTCTATATCTCTTGCTTCCTCTCGCCCCCCCTCTCCCCTCCCTCTCTCTTCCCCCCTCCCTGCCTTCCCCCCCTTTCGCCCTTCCCCCTTCTTCCCACCCCCCCTCACCTCTGTTCACTAAGATACTACTCCAAAGAGTTAGCATTATTTGGCACGATTGACCTGCCATGCGCTACTGATTTTATGATAAATGCCAATAAACAAATTTGAAAATAATAGATTGCCCTATTTTGTATACTCCACATACTGCCTAACTCTTCTTGAGGGAAGTCTGACTGCTCAGCCACAGCTACCAAGTGAATCTGTGTGGTACAGACTGCTACCAAGTGGGTTTACTGCC
The DNA here is from genome assembly GCA_002915635.3 of Ambystoma mexicanum. Lineage (NCBI taxonomy): Eukaryota > Metazoa > Chordata > Amphibia > Caudata > Ambystomatidae > Ambystoma > Ambystoma mexicanum. The sequence continues at coordinate 4,199 of PGSH02013856.1, forward strand.
AAACACCTGTAGTCCTAAATCTTTTGCAGTGGTCTCAGAGGGAACTGCACAGGTTTCCGCCTAACATTGCTCAATTATATCACGTAGCAATTTGTTAAGTGCCACTGTATTCCTCGGATCTCTCAAGAAAGTACGAATGTCAGTTTGTCGTCCAACAAGATGTGGGCATTCCTCAATTAAATAATAGAAGACCATCCCAACCAGTCTATGAGCATTGTCAGCCGATAGGGGCATTTGTGTTTTCCCCACTGTACTCAGAAAGCTGGAGAACTTGCTCTATTACAGATGCGAGCAATCTCCTAACGGTTGGACCCTTCTTAGGTTCTTGCAGGAAATTACAAATGTCAAAAGTTCTCCCCACCAGCGAAGAGCATGAATGAAGAATGTAGAGAAAAACAGCAAGGATGATCCAATGAACGTTGTCATTGGGCACCACCATGGGTACCACCAAAGAGAAACTCAGTGAGAAAGGAATCAGGGAACTGTTCCCTCTTCCAGTCATGGAAAAGGAAATCCATATCTGGCATTATTTCCTTCTCGATTAAGACTTAAAGATGTCTCAGTCCAATGTCAAGAAGCTCCTTGTCGCTCAAGAACAAATAGATTTCTATCACTCCTTTTTTAGTAGCTTTTGAAAGAGTGTCCCAAAACAAGCCACAGTCCAAAGTATTCTTTATCTGTCTATTTGAAATTCTCTGCGTACTTCTTTCTCATCATAGTCTGCATCTGCTGGGGTTCTTCCCTGATGCTTGCTTATGACTGTGGTGGGGTCAATGGGTTCTCCAGCGTAGATCTTTATGTCTCCAAACATATCCATGCATGTCTTCCTAGTACTTTCACTGATGACAACGTTGTGCCCTTCACAATAAATGGGCCGCTATAGGTGCGGTCGTGCCATTACCTCATAAAATTCTTGATCAGGATCTGATCACTGGGAAAATTTTGAGAAGACATAATTCTTAACATCTGGTTGTTGTAGTCTCTCCATCTGTGTTCTGAGACCCACACCCCTTCCGCTTGAGCTGATCTGAAATGACAGAGATGCTTGTAGTCATACATGTTAAGTTAGCACGTATTCAGCACATATTCTGCTGTCATCTGGGCATCACTTCTAGTTCTAGATGGAGGTGTGAGGGGTGTCCTCATCTGCCTATGTGTCACTATTTCATGGGGTGCCAGATGGTGGTCGGAACCTGATTGATTTCTCAACGCATACAGTGTCAGTGGTAGGCAATGCAACCATCCTTTCTTCAAAACTGAGCTTCAATTTAGCTATCCTTTCTTTAAGCAGACCATTGAGTCTCTCACAGATCCTGTTCGCTTGCAAGTAATAAGCCGAAGAAAATGTATGCTTTATACCAAGCAACAAGCCTATCTGTTCAAAGACTTCATTAACAAAATGAAGGCCATTATTTGATCTCAATACTTCACATATTACCCATTTAGGAAACACTTCTCATACTAAAACATTTGCTGTACAGGTGGAATCTGGATGTGCACATGGACTGGCTTTAATCGACTTTGAAAAGGGACATACTACTACAATCATATATCTGTATCTATTACAGACTTGCAGCATGTCAATATAGTCGATGTGTAAATGCTGAAAAGGGCAATTGGGTCTCGGGATTACTCCTCTAACTATACGCAGTGTGTTCCCAGCAGTAAACTTTTGACATAAAATGCAACGTTTCCTACCAAATTCAGTCAAACCAATCCTACATAATTGTTGCGGCGAGGCTCTCTCTAATGACATGCGCAGGGTAGTGCAGCTGTTCCAACGCCACCCTTAATAAAGGCTAAGGGTGTCACCGGTTTACCAGCGCTTTCCTGTCACCATAATGCTTTGGAAGGAGTTAAAGAACACCCCATCCAGTCCACAGGTCTTTCTCATCCTGTGGCGCTTGCCCTTGAATTTTCATTAGCTGAGTCATAGACAAGTTGTTATAACTTTCAGGCACACTCACCATTACCACAATACCTTCATTCACATAAGTCAAATCAAATTTCATAATAGTGTCTGAACATGCAATACGTTTCGCTTCCTCATCTGCAGCTTGATTTCCGTGTGAGATAAAGTCTGCCCTTTTCGTGTGAGCAGTGCATTTAATGACTGTGATGGCTACTGGAGTTTTAGTGCCCTCATGAGTCTGTCCAATAAGGCGGCATGTTGCATTAGGGTGCCGTCTGCTCGCAGGTAGCCCTCCTTTTCCAATGCACTAGCCCTATGTGCACTGTCGACATTATGTAAGCGGAGTCACTGTTACTTCCTGGTCTGCGTGATTCTCGAGCATGACAATCAGTGGCACTAATTATGCAGCCTGTGCTGAGAAGTGAGATGGTAGTCGTGCACTTGTCAATACTTCAAATTCTCCATTGGCCATGTGCTTTACCACAGCAGCACCTGTATATCTCTGTCTGTCCTTTTTATCGGTCCTTGAAGAACTGTTAATAAAGAGAATCTCCACAACTGCCAAAGCATTGTCTTTCACCATCGGGATCTCATCATAGAATTTCTCGTAGTTCGAGAAATCATGTGCATGCTCGTCCTCTGCCAGTGGTTCTGCTACAAACATGGCAGGGTTCACTATTCTGCATCGAACTATTTCAATTGCTAGACTCAATATGACCACGTCATAGGCAGACACCCTTTGAGAAGTCAATGTACCTTTAGGCTTTTGCAAAATGGCAAACAAAGCATGTTCAACAAATGACATCATGGAACACCCCATTACTATGCTGGCAGCCTTCTCAATGGTGGATGCGGCAGCTGCAAAATATTGTTCGCAATGAAAGTGACCCCTCATTACTGGGTCTAGAATCCCACTATAATATGCAAGGGGCTTATACCCCAATGTGGTTCTCTGCGTGAGTACTGCTGTCAGGACTGTGCCATTCATGTGCAAAAATAAGAAGAATTCCTCAGCATAAATGGGAAACCCTAAAACTGGAGCTGTATAAATTGCCTTTTTCAACTCATCAAACCGTTCTTCCATTTCCTCAGTCCAGACCATTTTTCCTGAGTTGCCTGTGCTTTTTTTAGAGCCTGCATCAAGGGCCTTATATATGAACTGTAATCAAAGACCCATGCTCTCACATAATTACATAACCCCAAAAATCTTTGCATGTGCTTTATCGTGTGTGGTTTTGCTGTTTTCAAAACAGCATCAGCTCTCTCAGAAGTAACTTTCTTTCCTTCATGCGAAATTAACTTGCCTATTTACAACACTTCCTCTTGATAATACTGTAATTTCTCCTTGTCTACTTTATATCCTTTCTCTGCGAGCATAGTCATTGACTGAATTGAATCATGTCTGCACTCTTCCTCTGAGGTGCTACAGACTAATATGTCATCTACATATTGCAACACAACACTTTGCAAATCAATATTGGTCAAGTCCATCTGCAGGACTCTATTGAAAATGGACGGAGAATCACAGTACCCCTTATGTAATCTCATGCTTTTTTAGCTTCTTTTGTCTGAAAATAAATGACGTTAGATCTTGAGAGTCCTTATGCAATGGGATGGAGAAAAACACATTTTTCAAGTCAATCACAGTGAAATATGCACCTCGACAGGGATACTACAAAAGATCGTTGCTGGATTAGAACCTAGAGGGAATTCAGCCTCTACAATCTAGTTAATCAGGTGTAAATCCTGAATTAAATACCACAACCCCCCCTTTACTTTTTTCACAGGGCACACTGACATATTACACAGTGACTCTGATGTCACCAGAATACCTTGTTCTATCATGGCAGATATCGTCTTGAAAATACCTTTGTCTGCCTCTCTATACATGGGATATTGTAGTCCTCGAGGTAAAATTGCTCCTGGTTGCAATGTAATCCTAACTTCTCCAGCTCCCTTCAGTAGTCCTATGTCATAGGGGCCTGTTGTGCATAATGAAACTGGCACTTTTGCCATGTCTTCATCAAAAAACTTGTGACGTTTCAGTGCTAACATAATTTATTGAGGAATCTCACGTTTAATTGTTCTTACCCAATAAGTGATACTCATTTCAAATACCACTTCGTTGTCGGTCGGATGGTCTCTAAACATATCTTCATCAGTGATGTCAGCCAATCTATAATCTTTCCCAATGGCAATCACTGTGCACCTTTGTCTGCCTTCTCGATCAGTTCCATAAAGCAAAGCCATTTCTCCTCGCACTATGGCTGCATGTAATTCTAAGGAAAAAACTTGTCCCCCTTCTTCATCCATAGGTATCCTTGGCCTGAATAAAAAAAATCAGGTATTCTCACAGTTTTAGTCACTAAACTTGGTAGCCATGTTAACAAAATGTGTACTCCGTAATGAAAAACTTCTGGTTCTAACAGTACTCCTCATATGGCCATTTGTCCTGTAAATGCCATAATAAATTCACTCACATTTAAATACATTCATGGTGTTGAACACACTATGCCTTCACCAATGAACGAAATCCGTCATTTTCAACTTTGTCATTAAATCTTGACCTTATATATTAACAGGTGTCTGTCTCGAATTTAATGATGGTACAGACATATCACATTCTCCCATAGAGACTTGTAATTTTTCAGTAAAAGGAATTCTATGTGTAGCTCCTGTGAAACGTTGAGCATTCATGGCATTCCCAGATAATGTAAATTTCCCCTCTCGTATACATGAGCATGTTGCACCCGTGTCTACTAAAAAAGAAAATACCCTATAGTGACATCAAACCTTGGTTCCTCTTGAGGATTGGGAGTCACTGATAGAACTGAACACATCAAGTCTTCCAGTGAGCTGTCCTATTTTGAGTATATACTTATCCCTGTACCTGTGAATGGATTCCCTCCATTGATAGTGACACCCCCTATCCTAGGAGTCAATAACTGTCCCCTGCTTGTGCCCTGCTGTATTTGCATGGGTGAATGCTGTGACTGCCCTTGCGGCAGATTCATTGCTGTCTGCTGTGTTTGCAAACCTGTTTGCATTCTTGCGCTTGTGTTTGCTGCACTGTTTTATTTTGGGCAAACCCCTCTTCACTCTTTTTAGTGTTTGCAGGCGTGTATGTGGTCCCCCCTCTTGAGAATTGCCCATTCTGCATGAATCCTTGATTTCTACAGATGCGTGCAAGGTCCCCTGACATACTACAAGTCCAACATATGGGAGGTCTTCTAATTTGCCCTCCCTGCATACCTTGATTATCATCCTGCATGTTTTGAAACCCACTCTGGTAATTCTGGAAATGTCCCTGATCATTCTGGAATCCTCTACCTCGGAAATCTCCCCTGCCTCCTGGTACAAATCCATTACTTTTTAACACACAAGAACACTTATTGGGGTCCAGCTTTTCAGTGTGGAGGCTGATCCTTATTTTGGTACCATTTAATGGGTGACCTCAGAGGATAGATTTCACAGAAGATTTCTCATAATGTATGGGGGCTCCTGTCCTTAGGTATGGGGTGCCTGGGGCTGTTGCCCATTTCAGAGACAATTGTGTTGTTTCATAAGAACTTGGGGCCACATTTCAGTGAGGAACTATTTTTATTTTTTATTCGACCTTCATAAGAAGTGTGTGGTCCCTGAATTATACATCACTCGATAATTCTTCAAGAGTGAGGTTTTCGTAGGAAAAATTTAAAAGCAACGAACTTCGTCCATAGTGCAGAGTTATATGGTGTTGTTCACAGGGTATCCCGGGTTGGTTTTTGGGATATCCTTAGTTAAAAAGTGGTCGACCAGTTTCGATGAATTTAATTGATCATCTTCTTCAGGACCTTGATTTTGGCTTGTCTCTATGAGATCAGGGGTATGGAAGGGGCATAGACACCATCATCCCTTTTACCTAAGAGAAATCAAACCGAAATGGGTTTTAAATCTTGGGGTTACAGTGATTCTTGAAGTTTTATTCTATAGTACTTTCTATTGATTTTACACAATTAAATTGATATACTAACATTTTTTTGACAGTCATTTGGCTATTTGGGCTAAAGTGGACATAGAAGGCAGCTGGTGATTACCTTATATATATAGACGCTGACAGCCGGGTCTTTTTTGTATCATGCGTGACTCCAGTCCTGCAAGACATTAACAAGGTGGATTTTAGAAGACAATAAGCCTGCATGAGACCTTGTGGTGCTGTATCATAAGTGAGTCGTAATACGGTTATAGGGGTGTCTGGCACCGTCTGTTTTGGGGTTGACAGAAAGAGCGTTGGTGTGCGCTCATATCTCTGTATTTGCTTCCAATTGCACGTGCAGCTGTTGGTGTGGCGGTTCGCGGCACAGTGTGTGGAAACCATTTGTTCTAAGAAACGCCACTTTCTTGTGAAGAGGGGCCATCCCAGTCACATGCGCATAGGCCGTATGGGAATACATCTGCCCACATTCATGCGAGGTGAACAAGTCTACATACCTGTCCATAGAGCGTTGATATGCGCCCGGATACTTGTAAAGATACCGATCGCGTGCGCGGCTGCTATCCCAATAACAGTTCGCGGTCGTGCGCAAGGGATCTTAATTCTAAAGGGGCCATGAGTGTCGATGCATGAATCGCGTTCGACTAGGAAATCACTCACCGTGTGTCACGAATGCTTGCTGGTGTCTGTGAGACGCCGGAGGAGTTGTTCAGTTTTAGCAACCGTTGCTCGGCAACGGCGGCAAATATACGTTGGCCGTTTTCGCTGTTGATGATCCTCATTTTGGGGGCCATCTTAGAGTGACTAGAGTTACATTTAAGGGATATGCATTTTTGCATAGGCGGTTTAATAGCGGGCTGCAAAAATAGCTGGTGCAGCAGCCTTATTTTCTTTTAACTCCTGTATTCATTACGGCAATCCTTTTTAAGATACAGTGGTCTCGTTCCCTTATTTGGTTTTTGAAAAGGGGAAAGGCAAAGATAATTTGTTATTCTAAGCAGTGTCCATATTTTATTTATACCACCTACATATGTATTCGCCTTCTGTCTTCATCACGGGTGCTGGGCAGGGGACTGGGCGTAATTGCGATTCCTTTTTTGGGTAGCTTGGTGATTGTGTTATGTGTAAGGGGCGGGGGCGGGGCCTCAGCACCACTTGACTGCGGAGAGGAGGTTCCACATATGTAGGGGGTGTAGATTATCATTTCTCAGGTGTATCCCCAGTAGACGAAATCCAGAAGGGGCGGGGATTTTGGAAAAATGCTCCTGAAACGAGAACAACTCTGGATCTTTAGACTCAATACCGAGAAAAATGGACTCAATGAAGAAATCCAGTGGAACAGCCTGGCTCTAATGAAAAGGAGATATTGTTCAAAAAAGAGATGAAGAAGCATGACAAGAAACTCCATATGGGATTTCGTCTACTGGGGATACACCTGAGAAATGATAATGTACACCCCCTACATATGTGGAACCTCCTCTCCGCAGTCAAGTGGTGCTGAGGCCCCGCCCCGCCCCGCCCCTTACACATAACACAATCACCAAGCTACCCAAAATAAGGAATCGCAATTACGCCCAGTCCCCTGCCCAGCACCCGTGATGAAGACAGAAGGCGAATACATATGTAGGTGGTATTAATAAAATATGGACACTTCTTAGAATAACAAATTATCTTTGCCTTTCCCCTTTTCAAAAACCAAATAAGGGAACGAGACCACTGTATCTTAAAAAGGATTGCCGTAATGAATACAGGAGTTAAAAAAAATAAGGCTGCTGCACCAGCTATTTTGCAGCCCGCTATTAAACCGCCTATGCAAAAATGCATATCCCTTGAATGTAACTCTAGTCACTCTAAGATGGCCCCCAAAATGAGGATCATCAACAGCGAAAACGGCCAACGTATAAATGCCGCCGTTGCCGAGCAACGGTTGCTAAAACTGAACAACTCCTCCGGCGTCTCACAGACACCAGCAAGCATTCGTGACACACGGTGAGTGATTTCCTAGTCGAACGCGATTCATGCATCGACACTCATGGCCCCTTTAGAATTAAGATCCCTTGCGCACGACCGCGAACTGTTATTGGGATAGCAGCCGCGCACGCGATCGGTATCTTTACAAGTATCCGGGCACATATCAACGCTCTATGGACAGGTATGTAGACTTGTTCACCGCGCATGAATGTGGGCAGATGTATTCCCATACGGCCTATGCGCATGTGACTGGGATGGCCCCTCTTCACAAGAAAGTGGCGTTTCTTAGAACAAATGGTTTCCACACACTGTGCCGCGAACCGCCACACCAACAGCTACACGTGCAATTGGAAGCAAATACAGAGATATGAGCGCACACCAGCGCTCTTTCTGTCAACCCCAAAACAGACGGTGCCAGACACCCCTATAACCGTATTACGACTCACTTATGATACAGCACCACAAGGTCTCATGCAGGCTTATTGTCTTCTAAAATCCACCTTGTTAATGTCTTGCAGGACTGGAGTCACGCATGATACAAAAAAGACCCGGCTGTCAGCGTCTATATATAAGGTAATCACCAGCTGCCTTCTATGTCCACTTTAGCCCAAATAGCCAAATGACTGTCAAAAAATGTTAGTATATCAATTTAATTGTGTAAAATCAATAGAAAGTACTATAGAATAAAACTTCAAGAATCACTGTGACCCCAAGATTTAAAACCCATTTCGGTTTGATTTCTCTTAGGTAAAAGGGATGATGGTGTCTATGCCCCTTCCATACCCCTGATCTCATAGAGACAAGCCAAAATCAAGGTCCTGAAGAAGATGATCAATTAAATTCATCGAAACCGGTCGACCACTTTTTAACTAAGGATATCCCAAAAACCAACCCGGGATACCCTGTGAACAACACCATATAACTCTGCACTATGGACGAAGTTCGTTGCTTTTAAATTTTTCCTACGAAAACCTCACTCTTGAAGAATTACCGAGTGATGTATAATTCAGGGACCACACACTTCTTATGAAGGTCGAATAAAAAGTAAAAATAGTTCCTCACTGAAATGTGGCCCCAAGTTCTTATGAAACAACACAATTGTCTCTGAAATGGGCAACAGCCCCAGGCACCCCATACCTAAGGACAGGAGCCCCCATACATTATGAGGAATCTTCTGTGAATCTATCCTCTGAGGTCACCCATTAAATGGTGCCAAAATAAGGATCAGCCTCCACACTGAAAAGGTGGACCCCAATAAGTGTTCTTGGGCCTCATTACGACCCAGGCGGTAAGTTACCACCTGGGCCGTGACTTTACCACCATGGCGTAAACTATGGCGTAAACTACGTTTACGCCATAGTGGTTGGCGGATTTACCGCCCCATTCCAACCTTGGCGGGGCGGTAAATCCCCATTTTCCCATTTTCCCTTCCCCATTCCCATTTTGCCCCATAGGGCATAATGGGAGTGGGGGAAGGCGTTAATTACGCCACCGTAAATTACGGTGGCGTAATTAACTCCATGGTCCTTTAGCGCCATGGATTTTAACACCTGCTAAAAGCAGGTGTTAAAACCTCCATGGCGCTAAGGGACCTCGTACTCAGACGGTAAGGGTCGGCGCTTTTACGCCGCCGTAAACCCCTTACCGCCTGAGTTGTAATGAGGCCCCTTGTGTGTTAAAAACATTGTTTCGAATAACACTTCGGGAAAAACTTTGAAGCCTAATTCAACGCCTCCCTGAATGTGATCCAGGACAAATCCATTACTACCTTGGTCAATCTGTCTTTGGTTATTCACCTGTGGCATGCCTGTTGTTTGCTGAAAACCTGTCCCTTCCCCACTAGTGAAAATTGCCCCTTCAATGGCGTATTTTGACAATTTCTTCTGCACTAATTTTGCCTTTCCTAGCATCATCTTTCTTTCGATTCTTCTCTTGCAACAGTCTGCAGTAATATACAATGATCAGCTACATTTGTGACCATGGCTTTGCTTCCATGCCCACCAATTTCTTTAGCTGCTTCTGTACTGGCTCTTGGAACCCTTGACATAATTTATGGTACAACGCAGGGATAGATTTTCTCCAAGGCTCGCACGTCTCTAAGCTCCATTCCTCCTGAAAATTCTGAATGTAAACAAGAGGATCACCCCCTCCCTGCATCTTTTTCGTCATTATGACTCCCATATCTGACGTGCCAGGATACAGCACACTGAGCGCTTCCAGACTGCCGCCCTACAGTTGTTAAATGGTGCCCCATCATGAGTCGTGCTCTGTGCAGTGAAACTTGAGTATCCTGCCCTTGACCGAACATCGTCAGCTCACTCTCCCCAAGAATAACAGCTAGAAGACCTTTAATGTCCCCTATAGCTAACGTGTTTCTTCCTGTCATTTTTTCCTAACTCATGTATCCATTTCCCAGCGCAGAAGTTATACTCGGGAGTTTACACTTTAAATTATCCTTATCCATTTGTGGCCATGGTACATACTGCGGTCTGACTCCTCCTTTCTCTAGTAAGGGAAACTGCGACATCCCAAACTCACATTTGTCCCCCATCGTCTGTTTGTCCATAGCAGCGACAATGGTTTGCACTGCGTTCTTCCTAGCAGTGACCTTAACCTGCTCACATAAGGTGGCAAATCCCCCCTCTCACTATGGGATCGCCCTTTAGGTTGATCTAGCTGTGCCAGCCGTTCTGACGCCGGAGATTTAGGTAGGTCTAGATCTGACCATCTTACTTCTCTGTCCGTTGGGGAACATCCTCCAGGACGACATGCATTACCTCCCTTCTCCCCATTGAAGGTTTCTCTGTCTCCGTCTGACATATCCTGTCCCCAACTTGTGTGGGTTCCCTCCTCTTCATCTTTATTCAGAGTTAATCTATCTAAAGGCATCTCTTCAGGTTCAAAACTATACAACCCTCCCTCTTTGTCATACAACTGCATACTCTCGAGTCGATTGTTTTTACCCTTTCCTTTCAGTTCTTTCTTAGTGCTCATCTCATGATAGAGTTTATCGATTGCATCCCCTATGCTTCTAGAGAGAAACTCATCCTCTAGATTTGCTCTACATGGACCTGGTATCGGTTCATGTTTCGGACAGAATTCTTCAATGTCCTCCCATGCTACTATTGGATTAGGCTCCATTAATTCCTTTTCTACACAATCAATGTTGCATGCTCTCTGCCTTCTCTTTTGTTCTATTTAATCATCAAGCTCTCTTCACTTTCTTGCTTCCTCTCTCACCCTTTCTTCTTCCTTTCTTTTCATATTTCTTCTCTCATTTGCCCTTCGTATTTCTTTGTCTCTTTGTCTTTGCATTCTTTCATCCCTTCTGTTCTGTTTCTCATTCTTCGATTGCCCTTTTTGTCTGTTATCATATTTTCTTTGATCCTCTGCTCTCTCCTGCTTTTTCAGTTGTTCATCTTGATACAACTGTTCCCATCTTTGTCTGTCTTTCCTTTCTTTTCACCTGATCTTCTTTCAATCATTACTCTCTGTCTCTATCCTTTATATTTTGTTTGTCTCGATTTTCTCTTTGCCTCACTTCCTCAATGCTCTTTCCATCAATTTTGAGCAAAATATGACCACCCATCCATTCGTTCTGTATGAGCGCTACCTCATCATCCTTATCTTTCTCTCCTTTCCAACTCTTTTTTTCCCATCCTATATCTAAGGATATGCTTACCGGTACCACAAAGGTTCTTTAACCATCATCTCTCTGCTACCACATGAATTGGGACAGCCGACCCAGCACTTTAAGAGGAGGTAGCAATACTTTGAGATGAATGGGGATGCAGAAGATACTCAAACATCAATAATTAAAACGACTCAGGAAGTTGGCAAAAGGTTAGCTGTTTTAATCTCAATTATCTAAATCAGAGAGTACAACAGACATCAATGGACGTCTCACAGCATGGTCTCAAAGAAATTCATAAAAAACATCATACTTATAGCAAAAACTTGTCATAGCTTACGTCAACCTATGTGGCAAACTACAAAAACTTAGTGGTAACTGTGATCGCGTCTAAAGGAACATCTTAGTATACGTTCCATACTCGTCTAAGAAAGTGATAGGCTTTTTAATGTCAGGTGGGGAAACTAAGCCCTTCCCTCCAACAGGTCACTATGAATGTCACTAAATACACAACGTCCCATTGGCTACATAAACTATAGGGCACTTAACTATAAGGCCCCCTATAATTGGCTGGCACTCCTACATACATCAGTACTTTTCCACCCACGTCAGCAGCACGCAGGCTGGACTTCCAGGTGGTGGTGAGCTGGTCATAACCATAGTTTACCACGAATTAGCATATCATCTATCATCACTGTAAGGGAGGAGGGGGTTGTTTTGCCCATCCACGTACATTCCACACAAAAGGGACCACCTGCTCTTGAAAAAGTGGGGGGACGCCTTCCATGCCCTTCCCTGATCCCATTGGACAAGTCCCTGGCACCTATAGAAGCAGGGCTACTGCAAGATACATTTGGACTCCATTTTTTGTACCCTAGAATCCGTCTATGGACTAGGCCGCATTCTGGTATCTGAGAAGCCTTCTCACCCCTCAGCAGCACCGTGCACAGCGAACACTGACAGCCCCCACCTTTTCCTGACGTGCCTGTGCCACCCAAGTCCATTCCTCATCGATGCTCTGGCGCGAATTGTTGCAAGCAAACAGTGTATTCTTTCATCCTTCCTCTGAGATCAGTGCCTGCGTGTCACTGAGCCAAATCATGACTTGTGGCCCATCCGTCTCCACAAACCCGCTCCTGCACCTCTCACCCCCACTGATGGAAAGTTACTGCCTGTTCAACCCTGTGCTCCTCCAGTCTTCTTTTCATGTAACAGAAGGGTGACCCTTCCTTGCTGACCACCCTAGAGTTCCCCCAGTATAACTAATCTCATGTTGGCATATATTATGGCCGAAACCAGCACATATCAATTCATCCCCTCCCGCTCTGAAGTGCCAGACCCGACAACTGTTAAATCTAACCCCCAGTAAGTCACCTGGAAGGCAAGAACCCCACACCCTTCACCTCGCCAATGAACTGAGGTGGTATAATGTAAATAAGTGTGTACAATTTATAGGTCTCTCTTAATACCAAAGTTATATGTTATGGGTTATTTACTGCATGTCCTGTGGTAGCAAGTAGATTAGTTAGACAGTGACAGCCGCCTCTCCCGGATCCAGACTGACCTTCACCTCGCCTGGACCAGCCCAGTTGACCCATGTGATGCCTACCAGCCTGCCAAGCTGCCAGCCAATCTCGTGGAGCCTGCCATTTTAGTTCTATACTGGGACCTAATCCGTCACCAATCAAGATACAATATGTAGATTATATGGAAAACTTCATCTATTACGCTGTAACCCTTTAAAAATGTATTTCTTTGCATTGTTTGCCAGAGCGCTCTCGAGGCAGCAGTTTTCTCTGGATGCTGAATCTTATATAAAAGCCTTTATTTCTCTCTCAACCAATATCCTGGTCTCATTACCTATGGGATGTGTCCTTTATTCTGGGTTTCTAATTGCATGATGGGGAGTGACCACCTTTGTCACCTCACTGGACTGCAGATCAATTAAGCCTTTGATCTTGGACTTAGAAATGTTCCTTGCTCTGGAGAATACAGGGGAATAGAGGCACTCTCTGCCTCCCTGCGTAGCTGTGGTTCGTCATGTTTGTCCAATTTCATCCCTTCACGTGACGGAAGACCACAAATTTGAACATTAGTGCATTTAAAATACTACCATTTAATGAACCTGTGACGTCTTCCTTGTTTTTGTCCATGTCTTCTGAACAGGAGTTTCATTCTTTCACATGATTGTAACTAATGCCTGCTCGCCCCAGTCCAATATGTCCTTGGCTTCCTGGGGTTCATCCAGCCTTGCCTTTCTGAGATTCACTTCTGTAATTCAATTGCTTTTCTTAAATGTGACAAACTGGAACAGGCCTTCCTTCTCTGGTCCAGCTCTGCTATAACATGTAGTGGAAACATCCATTCTTTATTTGCTCCTATATATTTATACCGTCGGTGCATGCCACAATCTCTTCACTACATAGCTAGCCTCAAGAATACTTTGTCTGCTTGCATTTCTTTGCATCTGTACATGTGTAAAATAACTTAATATCTTCATTGTTTCTGTAGCCTAAGCCTCTTCATCTCGAGCCCGAGATGTCACTTATATTCGATCTCTTCTATGCACTTCAGTCTGGCTTTGTGTGATATGACCAATCTTCTCTTTCATTCATTTGTCCTTTTTCTTCAGGAATTTCATTCAAATGAACATCATACTGTCGTGTATGCAGGTATGGCTTTCTTAAAGGGAAACTTGGTTCCAGGATTCTCCTTTATATCAATATTTTCACTGGTACTGCACGTGTTTCACACTCTGGTTCCCAACATATAGGCAATATGAGCGAGATGGTTGAGGTGGGGGTACTTGTCTCCTTTTCTACAAATGCACTTGGCTATGCAGTTACATATTAAGAGTAAAAAAGGACTCCATGAAACTTATGAGGTGGAACACTATAACCTTCATCTTTCTAACCGTCTGCTGCAACCAGCTTTCAGCTATCCAAGTTTTGAGTGGATTGAAGCACAACTCAAATGCCCACTTCTCTGCATCTAAAGAAACATGGTGATGGATGTCATCCATGCAGGACCGACACTGCATGCCCGTAGTAACAGTGATGTTGTGTATCTATTTTCAGATAAATGGTAAACAGAATATGTGATGCCACAATGTCTCTTTACATATGGGTCAAAACAGGACTCAGTATAATTTCTGCCACCTTAAAAAGAATTCAAACCAGAGGTGTCTCCTACCTTGGTATACATAATCAAACATTGGTCTCGCGTGCCCTGATCTACAGAATCAAATATGGCTTACAAAGTCAGCAACATCAACAGGCAATGTTTACTCCCTTCAATAGTTTTCAAGACATACTTCAAAAGGGTATAGAGAGCTGATTGGTCCCCAAACATGGCTATCCTGGCTGAAGCAGAGCATGCTGTCCGGGATTGAGCTTCATCAGTAAGTACGTAATTTGGGGGCACATTTTGATAAGACAGTGTAACAGAGTGCCATTTGTGCGGGAAAGCAATTCCAAGCTTTTTACTTTTTTGTAACAAAAAATGATAATGGTGATTCTGTATCAGAAAGTGAGCTCATCTAATCGGGCCAAACTTTCACAATGCTCCATGCTACAAAACGAATGGTGCAACCATGTATCTCTGAAGGAACTGTCTTGTGACTCCCTCAGCAGCTCTCCTGTACTTTGGCAACTGGGCAGTGAGTAGCATGCATTCCTGAAAGCAGCCTGCTGAACCCACAGAGGATGCTATTACCTGTATATCTCAATGGACTGGTGGCAGGTTTATTTGATATCTGTTTTGATATAGTTTTCTGGTGCAAGGTACTGTTAAACTGGCCAAAATCGCAAACAATATTTTTACTATTGTACTTAGGAATAATGCTATGTGATGCCACTTCCTGTTTTGTCAAGGGTTGAAAGGTTGTGTGCCATCACTTCCCATGATGTCACTTGTGGCGGGGTCAAGTGACGTCACTTCCTGTGATGTCATCAGAAGTAAAGGGTTATGTGATGTCATTTCTGCTGCCCCTGTCATTTTGGAGAAATGATATCCCTAGGTGAGACTTTTCTATTCTCTTGAATACTAGAATTTAAACCAGAGGCTAGAGGTCAATTTACATATTACAAAAATCGGATTTTGCATGGAAGGGGAGTGTTGGTGTGAACATATGAAATTACTTGCAGAATGTCCCCTCCACGTAATTTTTGGTTATTTTTAAAATGGACTGAAAATTAAAGAGTGAAATACATGCTAATTATCATTTACACTTCCCTTTGCCGCTTTGTTTTGGTAAAAGGCTAAAGCCTCTTGCAATTCATGATTATGGGAGGTGTTTACAATGGAACCCTATGGACTCCACCCGGTAAAAACTGGTGGTAAATTCAGGTGGCTTGCACAAGAATTCTCTGTATTGCATCAGCATAAAGTCACATGCTATGTCCTCTCAGCTTTGCCAATTCTCCTGGCAAGCCCATCAAAATCTCTGGTATTGTTAAAAGTGGCAAGAAAAGGGGTGTAAAACGTACTACCAATCCAGAGTTTTAGGAAAGGATCTACAAATTGACTTGTTGGTGTTTCGATGGGTCTGAAGCTGGTGCTAGCCAGCAAGGACATCTCATAGGAATGAGGAGGATGGCGGATTCAGGTTGTGAAATAGCCAGGTTTTGAGGGTCATACTGAATGAGAGTTGGTTGTTAATGCAGCAGATCTGGAGAGGGGAGTATGTTCCAGGTGGCAGGAGCTAGGATGGAGACACAGGAACCTCCAAATACAGATGGACTCCTGAAGAATGCATCCTAGGAACGTACCCTAGACCGGCCAAACATAAGCATCTGGTGAAACTAATGGACCTATCGTGCCTTCTGGCCAAAAGACATCGCCATGTCCTGGAGAAAGCCAGCAGGGCCCAGATATGGCGCCTGGCACAGCGAACTTATCAGATGGGTTGATGCAGAAAGTAAGGCTTGGGAAGATAGCGTTGCCAGATCTACCGATGTGTCCAGCTCCACCCTAGAAGCATGGAGGGAGATAGTTAGAAATATAACATACCCCTCGGACGATAAACCCCCATGAACAAGCACTAACTAGATCGTGCTGAACTGCAAAACTTAGAAACTCACGTGGGAGGCCCCCAAACACCTATGGAAACTGCTGCATTCAAGAACCCCCCCCTATACCACCCCCTACAGAAGCCTTGGTAACTGCACAAGGAAGACTGGATACGGAGACAGTTTATGTTAATGTTATCAGTTTACTGTTTATTGTTTGGAATGCTCTCTCATTCTATATCTCTTGCTTCCTCTCGCCCCCCTCTCCCCTCCCTCTCTCTTCCCCCCTCCCCTGCCTTACCCCCCTTTCGCCCTTCCCCCCTTCTTCCCACCCCCCCTCACCTCTGTTCACTATGATATTACTCCAAAGAGTTAGCATTATTTGGCACGATTGACCTGCCATGCGCTACTGATTTTATGATAAATGCCAATAAACAAATTTGAAAATAATAGATTGCCCTATTTTGTATACTCCACATACTGCCAACTCTTCTTGAGGGAAGTCTGACTGCTCAGCCACAGCTACCAAGTGAATCTGTGTGGTACAGACTGCTACCAAGTGGGTTTACTGCCAAACACCTGTAGTCCTAAATCTTTTGCAGTGGTCTCAGAGGGAACTGCACAGGTTTCCGCCTAACATTGCTCAATTATATCACGTAGCAATTTGTTAAGTGCCACTGTATTCCTCGGATCTCTCAAGAAAGTACGAATGTCAGTTTGTCGTCCAACAAGATGTGGGCATTCCTCAATTAAATAATAGAAGACCATCCCAACCAGTCTATGAGCATTGTCAGCCGATAGGGGCATTTGTGTTTTCCCCACTGTACTCAGAAAGCTGGAGAACTTGCTCTATTACAGATGCGAGCAATCTCCTAACGGTTGGACCCTTCTTAGGTTCTTGCAGGAAATTACAAATGTCAAAAGTTCTCCCCACCAGCAAAGGGCATGAATGAAGAATGTAGAAAAAAACAGCAAGGATGATCCAATGAACATTGTCATTGGGCACCACCATGGGCACCACCATGGGCACCACCAAAAAGAAACTCAGTAAGAAAGGAATCAGGGAACTGTTCCCTCTTCCAGTCATGGAAAAGGAAATCCATATCTGGCATTATTTCCTTCTCGATTAAGACTTAAAGATGTCTCAGTCCAATGTCAAGAAGCTCCTTGTCGCTCAAGAACAAATAGATTTCTATCACTCCTTTTTTAGTAGCTTTTGAAAGAGTGTCCCAAAACAAGCCACAGTCCAAAGTATTCTTTATCTGTCTATTTGAAATTCTCTGCGTACTTCTTTCTCATCATAGTCTGCATCTGCTGGGGTTCTTCCCTGATGCTTGCTTATGACTGTGGTGGGGTCAATGGGGTTCTCCAGCGTAGATCTTTATGTCTCCAAGACATATCCATGCATGTCTTCCTAGTACTTTCACTGATGACAACGTTGTGCCCTTCACAATAAATGGGCCGCTATAGTGCGGTTCGTGCCATTACCTCATAAAATTCTTGATCAGGATCTGATCACTGGGAAAAATTTTGAGAAGACATAATTCTTAACATCTGGTTGTTGTAGTCTCTCCATCTGTGTTCTGAGACCCACACCCCTTCCGCTTGAGCTGATCTGAAATGACAGAGATGCTTGTAGTCATACATGTTAAGTTAGCACGTATTCAGCACATATTCTGCTGTCATCTGGGCATCACTTCTAGTTCTAGATGGAGGTGTGAGGGGTGTCCTCATCTGCCTATGTGTCACTATTTCATGGGGTGCCAGATGGTGGTCGGAACCTGATTGATTTCTCAACGCATACAGTGTCAGTGGTAGGCAATGCAACCATCCTTTCTTCAAAATGAGCTTCAATTTAGCTATCCTTTCTTTAAGCAGACCATTGAGTCTCTCACAGATCCTGTTCGCTTGCAAGTAATAAGCCGAAGAAAATGTATGCTTTATACCAAGCAACAAGCCTATCTGTTCAAAGACTTCATTAACAAAATGAAGGCCATTATTTGATCTCAATACTTCACATATTACCCATTTAGGAAACACTTCTCATACTAAAACATTTGCTGTACAGGTGGAATCTGGATGTGCACATGGACTGGCTTTAATCGACTTTGAAAAGGGACATACTACTACAATCATATATCTGTATCTATTACAGACTTGCAGCATGTCAATATAGTCGATGTGTAAATGCTGAAAAGGGCAATTGGGTCTCGGGATTACTCCTCTAACTATACGCAGTGTGTTCCCAGCAGTAAACTTTTGACATAAAATGCAACGTTTCCTACCAAATTCAGTCAAACCAATCCTACATAATTGTTGCGGCGAGGCTCTCTCTAATGACATGCGCAGGGTAGTGCAGCTGTTCCAACGCCACCCTTAATAAAGGCTAAGGGTGTCACCGGTTTACCAGCGCTTTCCTGTCACCATAATGCTTTGGAAGGAGTTAAAGAACACCCCATCCAGTCCACAGGTCTTTCTCATCCTGTGGCGCTTGCCCTTGAATTTTCATTAGCTGAGTCATAGACAAGTTGTTATAACTTTCAGGCACACTCACCATTACCACAATACCTTCATTCACATAAGTCAAATCAAATTTCATAATAGTGTCTGAACATGCAATACGTTTCGCTTCCTCATCTGCAGCTTGATTTCCGTGTGAGATAAAGTCTGCCCTTTTCGTGTGAGCAGTGCATTTAATGACTGTGATGGCTACTGGGAGTTTTAGTGCCCTCATGAGTCTGTCCAATAAGGCGGCATGTTGCATTAGGGTGCCGTCTGCTCGCAGGTAGCCCCTCCTTTTCCAATGCACTAGCCCTATGTGCACTGTCGACATTATGTAAGCGGAGTCACTGTTACTTCCTGGTCTGCGTGATTCTCGAGCATGACAATCAGTGGCACTAATTATGCAGCCTGTGCTGAGAAGTGAGATGGTAGTCGTGCACTTGTCAATACTTCAAATTCTCCATTGGCCATGTGCTTTACCACAGCAGCACCTGTATATCTCTGTCTGTCCTTTTTATCGGTCCTTGAAGAACTGTTAATAAAGAGAATCTCCACAACTGCCAAAGCATTGTCTTTCACCATCGGGATCTCATCATAGAATTTCTCGTAGTTCGAGAAATCATGTGCATGCTCGTCCTCTGCCAGTGGTTCTGCTACAAACATGCAGGTTCACTATTCTGCATCGAACTATTTCAATTGCTAGACTCAATATGACCACGTCATAGGCAGACACCCTTGAGAAGTCAATGTACCTTTAGGCTTTTGCAAAATGGCAAACAAAGCATGTTCAACAAATAACATCATGGAACACCCCATTACTATGCTGCAGCCTTCTCAATGGCGATGCGACAGCTGCCAAAGATTGTTCGCAAGGAAAGTGACCCCTCATTACTGGGTCTAGATCCCACTGTAATATGCAAGGGGCTTATACCCCAATGTGGTTCTCTGCGTGAGTACTGCTGTCATAACTGTGCCATTCATGTGCAAAAATAAGAAGAATTCCTCAGCATAATTGGGAAACCCTAAAACTGGAGCTGTACAAATTGCCTTTTTCAACTCATCAAACCCTTCTTCCATTTCCTCAGTCCAGACCATTTTTCCTGAGTTGCCTGTGCTTTTTTAGAGCCTGCATCAAGGGCCTTATATATGAACTGTAATCAAAGACCCATGCTCTCACATAATTACATAACCCCAAAAATCTTTGCATGTGCTTTATCGTGTGTGGTTTTGCTGTTTTCAAACAGCATCAGCTCTCTCAGAAGTAACTTTCTTTCCTTCATGCGAAATTAACTTGCCTATGTACAACACTTCCTCTTGACAATACTGTAATTTCTCCTTGTCTACTTTATATCCTTTCTCTGCAAGAATAGTCATTAACTGAATTGAATCATGTCTGCACTCTTCCTCTGAGGTGCTACAGACTAATATGTCATCTACATATTGCAACACAACACTTTGCAAATCAATATTGCTCAAGTCCATCTGCAGGACTCTATTGAAAATCGATGGAGACTCACAGTACCCTTATGTAATCTCATGCTTTTTAGCTTCTTTTGTCTGAAAATAAATGACGTTAGATCTTGAGAGTCCTTATGCAATGGGATGGAGAAAAACACATTTTTCAAGTCAATCACAGTGAAATATGCACCTCGACAGGATACTACAAAAGATCGTTGCTGGATTAGAACCTAGAGGGAATTCAGCCTCTACAATCTAGTTAATCAGGTGTAAATCCTGAATTAAATACCACAACCCCCCCTTTACTTTTTTCACAGGGCACACTGACATATTACACAGTGACTCTGATGTCACCAGAATACCTTGTTCTATCATGGCAGATATCGTCTTGAAAATACCTTTGTCTGCCTCTCTATACATGGGATATTGTAGTCCACGAGGTAAAATTGCTCCTGGTTGCAATGTAATCCTAACTTCTCCAGCTCCTTCAGTAGTCCTATGTCATAGGGGCCTGTTGTGCATAATGAAATGGCACTTTTGCCATGTCTTCATCAAAAAACTTGTGACGTTTCAGTGCTAACATAATTTATTGAGGAATCTCACGTTTAATTGTTCTTACCCAATAAGTGATACTCATTTCAAATACCACTTCGTTGTCGGTCGGATGGTCTCTAAACATATCTTCATCAGTGATGTCAGCCAATCTATAATCTTTCCCAATGGCAATCACTGTGCACCTTTGTCTGCCTTCTCGATCAGTTCCATAAAGCAAAGCCATTTCTCCTCGCACTATGGCTGCATGTAATTCTAAGGAAAAAACTTGTCCCCCTTCTTCATCCATAGGTATCCTTGGCCTGAATAAAAAAAATCAGGTATTCTCACAGTTTTAGTCACTAAACTTGGTAGCCATGTTAACAAAATGTGTACTCCGTAATGAAAAACTTCTGGTTCTAACAGTACTCCTCATATGGCCATTTGTCCTGTAAATGCCATAAATAAATTCACTCACATTTAAATACATTCATGGTGTTGAACACACTATGCCTTCACCAATGAACGAAATCCGTCATTTTCAACTTTGTCATTAAATCTTGACCTTATATATTAACAGGTGTCTGTCTCGAATTTAATGATGGTACAGACATATCAAATTCTCCTATAGAGACTGGCAATTTTTCAGTAAAAGGAACTCTACTTGTAGCTCCTGTGAAACTTTGAGCATTCATGGCATTCCCAGATAATGTAAATTTCCCCTCTCGTATACATGAGCATGTTGCCCCGTGTCTACTAAAAAAGAAAAAGATTTGCCCCCTATAGTAACATCAACCCTTGGTTCCTCTTGAGGATTGGGAGTCACTGATAGAACTGAACACATCAAGTCTTCCAGTGAGCTGTCCTATTTGAGTATATACTTATCCCTGTACCTGTGAATGGATTCCCTCCATTGATAGTGACACCCCCTATCCTAGGAGTCAATAACTGTCCCCTGCTTGTGCCCTGCTGTATTTGCATGGGTGAATGCTGTGACTGCCCTTGCGGCAGATTCATTGCTGTCTGCTGTGTTTGCAAACCTGTTTGCATTCTCTGCGCTTGTGTTTGCTGCACTGTTTTATTTTGGGCAAACCCCTCTTCACTCTTTTTAGTGTTTGCAGGCGTGTATGTGGTCCCCCCTCTTGAGAATTGCCCATTCTGCATGAATCCTTGATTTCTACAGATGCGTGCAAGGTC